>ML783305.1:261486-289669 GCA_009831015.1 Picea engelmannii | reverse complement strand
TCATACTCTCATCACCTCCCATGTATCTAACCCTCCTCTCACCACATGCCACCTATCACCTCTCGCCTGCATATCATTCCATGTAACCTCCACTCACGTTCCCGATTCCTCTCTCCAAGTCATCTGCATCCACGTAGTCCACATCCACTCGTGCCATCTCCTATAGGATGCTTGAATCCACATCTCCCTCCACAACCATTGGGTCGATGACCTATCCAACAACGCTTTTCCAAAGTACAGATGGCAGCTGACGAGTCGAAATGGAGTGTGCTTAGCTGTCGAAAGCACTGTTACAAACAAAGAGTTAATTCTCGGTCCTAGATCGAGGCAAACTAGTTGCAAAACGCTTTAGATGATCCGCCTCTTCTTCAATCGGGTAGTGTGGAGATATTCTCGTGTAGAAAATTACCCTCTAGAGGCCTCAAACATCTTACATGCATTCCGGTACTTGACACAGAACTTTGTTATGTCACTCCTAGTCTTTTTCTGCCAGTCCCAGTTCATCCAGCGCATGCATCAGTTCTATCTCAGAGACAGTAGTAGTTTTCAATTGTTTAGTTCCAAAATTATTTAGGTTGAATTAATAAGTGGTATTTTGTGTGTGATAAGAAATGGAAGGTCATGGAGAGGGACGGGCAGGACCAAAGGCGCATATCTCGTAGCTACTTTAGCGAAAACTCTGGGAGGCGGGGGAGGTCCTTGGCCCCCCACTCTTCCTTCTGGAGCCACTCCACCTCCTCCTCTGGTGGCCTCCATCGGTACTACCGAATAGGGAAAAGGTGTGTTATATAGATGGTTCTGGAAGACTAAAAGCGGATTTCTAGCTTCTTCGAGAGACGAGAAAAGCGAAGATGAGTGAAAAGAGATGCGAGGACTTGGCTCCTCAGATTTGCAAGAGATGAAATCAAGGGAACCTGCGGGTGTGGAATCTAAGTATATGGTATACTCTTCGAGACTTGGTGGGGTCGTGAAATCTAACTGAAGAGTCGGCGGGATATCGATCTCTGATAAATTCACTGCGGGGTTTTTACCTTTGTGTACACCAAAGGTTGTCAGATGGATTTCACTTTTAACTTCAGAGAGAGTTAAAGTTGGGTTGATGATTTCAGGGAGGGGATTGAGTGAAGTTGAAGGTTCAACGAAACTCTTGGTATTGGGTTGAGGGTACTTAAGTTGGTAGACTTCAGTGGTTGGCTTAAGGGAACCTCTATCTTTCAGTATTTTTTTGGGATTGGAAACGAGCGTGGTCTGTTTACCCTTTGGGTTTTGTCTGGTATTCCTTTGACCGGATACCAGCTTATTTAAATGTGGAGTCGCCAAGTGAAATATAATAAAATCCTTTAGAAGGTGTTCACTCTTTGTTCACTATCAAAGGGCGAAACTTGCAAAAATGTCGTTCTTCCCAGGGAAAAGGTTTCGTAACTTTGTCCCCGGCAACCGCGCCAGAAAGATGTTGTTCCAGAGTCTGTACTTAAGGATTAGAAAGTACAATGTCTAGGCATCCGAAAACGAGTAAAGGATAAACATGGGGAATAATCAACCTTCGGGAAAGGAAGCTAGGGCTGATTTCCAGGTTGTCGTTGTCTCGCTTCCAACTGTTCCTGGATGCTTATATCCCGTTCAATCGTGGCCCATGAATGTTCAAGTTTTACCCAGGTGGTGGTTGTTTTAAGTATGGTATTGAAAATTTTCAAAGCAATATGGGTTTGGTTCGACAAGCCGGGCTCAATATTAGGTTGTCTAGCAATGGGGATAGTCATAGAGGAACAAGAAAATTAAAAGAGAGTTCAAGGTTTTTGATGCTGTATCAATTTGATCGTATAAAAGAGAACTTTAAATCCGATATTTGAAGATAAAGTGCAAACCAAAGGCCTTTTCCCATAACTGAGTTATCTTTTAAATAAATGATGTGTGAAATGTGAGAAAAACATTAAGCTGTCTATAATGCGAGGCTCCTATCAAGGGAGAATCTCACCCTGTAAACAGAAGAAGAAAAAGATAAGAAGAAATCTTACGAAGCATAAAATATGAAGATCTAAAGAGTTCACAGGTCTTGTACCTGCTAATAGCCGATACAAAGGAAAAACTGTAAATGATATATACGACTAAAAATTGATCACCACAGTAGAGGTTTTACTAAATTGCAGTAAAAACATTCATCAGATATATATATGCGAAATGAAATTGAATATGAAATCACAGAGGAAACAAACTCATGACACAGGCTTGACGGAATCAGGAGTCTTCAAATTGCTTTGTATTAAATTTCAAAAGGAGAGACTCTTTATTACAATCGACTAAAAAGGTCCAACCCCTTTTCTTTCTTCTAATGTCATATTTATACAAATTTCTACATGCTAGAATCTCAATCATTCCAGGAATTTTTTCGGTTACAAAAAGGAGACTTCTACGTTTCAATTCTTTGTCTTTGTCCTCTTTCGGGCAGATGGAGCACCTTCCTTCCTTTGAACTTCAGGTTCTAAAACTTGAACAGGCAGACACATGTCATTATTTGGTACCCGAAAACTACCCCTTCACCTGCTGTGTGCAAGTGACACACCTTTCCACCAACTAGGCTATCAACCTAGAAGGTTCTGTTTGATTATTTGCCTCAAAAGTGTAATAATCCTTCACTAAATTTGACAACTTTCCTTCTACCTGTCGGTCTTCGGTGCTGATAGAACATAAATGTACATTTGGTTTTATTGTCCATTTATCTACTTGGATTATATCCATCTGGGTTATCTATGATATTTCAGCCAACTCTCTTTCCTCATTCTCCTTGATATTGAGTAGGTGCTTGGCTATATTAATCTAGCCCAGTGTCTCAGTGTTGTTTTCACTATCAAGATCCAACAAACTCCCATCTATGAAGCTGCAATTTTCTTCGCAAGAGTTTCTTACCTCTTTAGCTTGTTGTTTGCCTTCTGATATGTTACGCTCCCATGCCTTCAACAAGATGTTACCTCGGGTCTGCTCTAGGATGGAAAGCCTGGAACTACTGCCCGTTTCTTTTTTTGTCATGGCTATAACATCCTATTGGAAAACGACCCGAGCCGCCCCAACTTCTTTTTCTATGAAGGAGATATTTTTCAGTACTTGATCAATGAGTTGGCAGTGGTTTTAAATAGTTTCCACTTTAGCAATTAAATCTTGTTGAGATGCCGACACTCTTTTTCAGATTTCTATAGCTTGGGATTGGAATATCCCGATATCTATCATCTGGATTTCGGTGAAATTTAATTTGCCTGTAACTGCCCTATCAATTCTCCTTGCTGGCTTATTTGTGATTGGTTGGTCTGAGCCATCTGCTGTGTCTGATCGAGATTATATTTGAGCCGCTTGATTTCCTTTTGATTGGTTGCCCTAGCTAGCTCTATACCTGTATTTGCCTGATCTCTGGCGATTTCTTCTGCTGTAGCCAGCTTATCCTCCAAAGTTTTGATCAAGCGGTTTTTCTACTTCAACTCTTCTTTTAGGGTCTCGACAGAATATTGGTTGGCTATAGAAAAAGCCCCCAATGTTCCTGCTATCTGAGTTACAAATTCCTCTTTTTTCATGGCCCTCCCATCAACAAGGATTTTAAATTTCTTAGCTATCGCGCCTGCTTCTTGATAAAGTTATTGTCTCACAATGACCTTTCTCTTCTTATCGAAGAAAAATTCGTTCAGAGGAAACTCTTCCACGGTTATGGGCATTAGTTCTTCACTGAAAATCCATCCTACTTCTGGGATCCCTTTTGTGGACTGTAGGGGAGTAACAAAAATGATGGGGATGGCAATCTACTTAGATGATTTCTCCGAGGTAACAACCAGGGCTGGCTGGCTTGGAGGATTGGGGATCTCGACTTCTTATTTCGGGCCCCCAGTTTGCTTCTTCTTTTCTTGTTGTTCCTCTTGGTCAGGTCTTGAATCTTTGGAGCCCTTGGCTTCCATTTTTTGTACATCTGCAGTCGGCGGGTTCTTACCTTATAAGACTAGGGGAAGGAAGCTCCTCCGGTGTTCTTGGAATTTGAAGAAATCAACCATTTCCTTGGGCGATAGGGTTTGAATTCGACTTAGGACCTCGACATAGGATCTCGCCCCTCGAAAGATGTCATAATGAGGCAAATTATCATGTTCATACCTTTTAAGGCCACAACTCGCCATGTGATTGCCCACGATCCTGTGTGGGTCATGCTTCTTGAACTCGATGTGGATCAATTTAATATCCTCCAGAGCTGCTGCCTCGACTTTTGCATGTCCGAAATCTAATAAAGAATATGTATTCAAATGAATGGGGAAGGGAAGCCATACCTTCTTCGAAAATCCTTTAAGATCTTTGCTTATGCCACCAATCATAGTTTGCCTAGCGATTTCACGGCAAGCCAGTCTGTCCAGTATGAATAATGGTAGAGCATAGGGGGGAATAGAGGTGCCGAAAACCCTGATGTATGAAAATTCTACCTCTACGTACCAGTTGGCCACATTTCTCAAGTTGGTGGCGATGCTATCTGAAATCCTGGGCAGTGGGTTGCCAAAGATGGAGATATGCATTGGTACCATTACCCAATTGAAAATTTCATATATAAATTATGTTGCCTTATCTTCCCAAAGTTTGGAGTGGTAGACATGGATAGGCTCAACCTCAGATGGAGTCCAACTCCAGCTCATTAGAGGGAAAGACGTCATGAAACAGACAACATCCATGATGTAGGTGGACATAAAAAATGAAACAACCTTTCCATTCGCCCTCTGAATCCGATATTCTGTAATTCAGATGGTTAAACTGTCTGACAACAATTTAGCCTAGTCGAAAGAATAGCCTTCAGTGACTGTATGAATGAGAGGCACCCATGGGAGGAAAAAATGTGTGGTGTCCTCCTTCCCATACAACCGACAAGTCATCATTGCTATATATTTGAATTACAGTTCCAGGGAGGAGATTGAATAAACTCTGTTACCGTCCACCCTGAACTTTGCGGGGTGCGAGACCCAATCCTTGATCAAATCAGACAAATTTCTGTCGTATTGCTCACATTCTTTCCACTTAAAACCTTCCAGAAACTCAACATTGTGTGAGAAGTTTGGTGTGGGTGACAATTGGTACATCGCCTACAAATGTTCTGGTCTGAAGGTCCCAATGGTTACCTTCTGCTCCCTGATAATAGTTTTGGTCAGGATATCCACATGATCTAATGCCCATCAGATCATATCATAATAAGGAAGGAGTCATGGCCTGGCTGCTATCTTATGCATCTCTGCCTTAACGATGATTTTGTATTTGGTGGACAAATTGTCCTTCTCATTATCATTGGAATCATCTGAATAGTTCACCATCTCAGACTGAAGAACCTTAGAGACGTATGACCAGGTTCTGACAGAATCAATACTTCGGGGTGAAGTATCGGAAACATTATCTGAGCCTTTCCCTGAATTCTCAACAATTGCCTTGGACGCTTTTTGTGGAGCCATGATAGAGGATTTTGACTTAGCTCTCCTGTAGTAAAAATGTGTATACATACAGAAATTAGCCTGGTGAGAAAAGCTTCTTTGCACAAGATAGAAATGAACTTTGAAACACTGAGAGAAAGAACTCTATATCTCGACCATTTAAAACTCTGGCGTCCTTATGAACATAATGGTCAAATCATTTTTAGATAAATATTTAGCAATAAAAGCAATATCTTTACCTATCACTTTATCTCATTTCAAGTAAATGCCATAAATTTTGACGGGTCGTAACACACGTTAGCGCAAAAAACATTTAAATTTAACCTGTAGACCGTGCGTGTTAATATTTGTATTAATGCACTGATTAATCTGGCTTAGCTTCTTTAATTAGGATTTCTTTAAACTTTAATCACCCTTTTCGGCGTTCGCCGCATCGAGAGATTTCACTCCAATCCTTCGAGCCCCTAAAACCCGAGATCACGATGACGCGATCTAGTTAAGCAAAAACGTGATCCAGATTAAGTGTTTAATTAATCAGTGTTTAATTAGTCAGTGTTTAATTAATATCGTGATTTCGCGACTCGGGGATATGAAGGTATAGTTTCTTGGAAGAGTGAATGTCGAGTCGCGAAACCCCGACATTGTTTAACTATGGTTTAAAATGACTTACCCCTGACACTAACCCGGGTGACTTGTAAAATTATCTCACAACTTCACCTATCGGAGTTATGACGGTAAGTCTTTTGGGGAGAGCGATCGCCGAGATGCGAAATCTCGATAGCACTTAACTAAGGTTTAAGGAACTTTACTCTCGGCGCTAACCTGGGTAAGCTTTCAAGGTTGTTTCGCGACTTCACGCATCGGGGCTTGGAAACTGTGTGACTTGTAACTCCCGAAACGCGATATCCTGAGGTATATAAAAGTGAAAAATCTTGTTTAACAGTTAAATGACAATATCTTAGGAGTACAATGGCCATTTCCACTTCGCAAATCATGACTACTGAGATTTTCAATGGGTAAAAGCCACGAAGTAAAAGACAACTTAATGGCCAACCTTTGATTTTAAGAATTACATTTAAACCAGTTGAGAAAGGCGGCTCCAACAATAGGCAAACTCAACCAAGTACACGTAATCTTCCCACTTGGATGGCTTATCCATCACATATATTCTCAACATGTCTTCAATTACTTGGTTGACTCTCTCTATCTACCCATCTGATTGTGGATGGTATGTTGTGGTAAAGTTTAGATTTGTACCAAATCCTTTAAACAATCCCCTTAAAAATTTGAAGTAAACTTTGTGTCTCTATCTGAGACAATTGCCTTAGGTATCCCATGCAACCTAGAAATCCACCTCATGCAAATTTCTAGAATATTAGATGTTGTATGAGTTGTTTTTACAGGAACAAAATGAGCAGCCTTTGTCAATTTATCAACCACTACCATGATTGAATCTTGTTGTCTTGTTTTTATGGGAAATTTAGTTATAAAATCAATTGTTATCACTTCCCATTTCTTCTCTGGAATTGGTAATGGTTGTAGAAAACCTGTTGGGTGCCTATGCTCATCCTTCACTCTCTGACATTCCATACATATGTCAATGTAATCAACAACATCTTTTTCATTCCTAACCAAAAGAATTGGCTTCTTACTGTTGCAATTGTTTTCTGGTAACCTGGATGTCCGACATATGGAACATTATGCATTTCTTTTAATACCAAATTTCTAAGTTCTCTATAACTAGGAACATAAATTCTATTTTTATGCATAAGTAACCCATCTTCCTTTATCTCATATTCTTTAATTTTTTGTTGTACATTTTCTTGTTGTAAGCTTTCCTTTACCTGTAGGTAATGTTGATTTGTAGCAACCACATCTAAAATTATGCTCTTTAAATTTAACTAATGCATACTAATAGTTGTAGCATGCATGAGATGTACTCTTCTACTAAATGCATCAACAAATTTATTTTCTTTTCCTTTGATATGCTTGATTTAAAAATCGTATTCACTTAAAAATTCCAGCCATCTCGTTTGCCTAACATTTAAAGTTGGCTGTTAAAAACTATATTTCAGACCACTGTGGTTTATTCTTAATTCAAATCTCTTCCCCATGAGATAATACCTCCACATATTCAATGCGTGAACAATGGAAACAAGTTCCAAGTCATGTGTGGCATAGTTCCTCTAATGTTCTTTAATCTTTTTGGACTCGTAACTAATGACATGTCCATTTTGAGTGAGAACTCCACCAAGTCCTTCCTCACATGCATCTGTACATACCACAAAACTTTCATTTGGGTCAACAATATTTAGAACATGTGCACGAGTAAGTAACTCTTTCAACAAATTAAAGTTCTCTTCACACTCATATGTCCATTCAAATTTAATTCCCTTCTTTTGCAAAGAAGTGATGGGATGAGAAATCCTAGCTAACCCTTCTATAAATATTTTGTAGTAACCAAATAACCCCATAAAATATCTTATTTATGAATATTCCTGGGTGTTGGCCATTCTCTAATGGATTCAATATTCTCTGGATCCATTGCTATATCGTTTTCTGAAATAATTTGTCCCAAGTAATGGATCTATTCTTGGTAAAAAAAACACTTACTAATCTTGAAATACAACTCATGTTCCCTCAACACTTGTAATACCAATATTAGGTGATGTTCATGCTCTTCCTTTGACTTAGAATAGACAAGTATGTCGTCCAAGAATACTATGACAAACTTATCCAAATAATTTATGAATATGCCATTCATTAAGCACCTAAAGACAATTGGTGCATTGGACAATCCAAATGGCACCACTACAAATTCATAATGCCCATACATGGTTCTAAAGTTTGCCTTATGGATGTCTTCTTCCTTGATTCTTACCCGATGGTATCCCAATCTCAGGTCTATCTTTGAAAATATCTTTGCCCCTCTTAGTTGATCAAAGAGGTCATCAATTCTGGGTAGGGGGTACTTGTTCTTTATAGTGGATTTATTCAGTTGTCGAAAGTCAATACACAGCCTCAAGGTTCCATCCTTCTTTTTGACAAAGAGTACTGGTGCTCCCCAAGGTGAAACACTTGGAGGTATGTACCCTTTCTTCAACAATTCTTCCAACTGCATTTGTAATTCTTTTAACTATGGTGTACTCATTATGTAAGGTGTTTTTGATATTGAGGCATCTCCTAGCGCTAAATAAATAGAGAGATCTATCTCCCTCTTTGGTGGCAACCTTGGTATTTCTTGGAATACATCTTCAAATTCTTGTAGTACTGAAAATTATTCAAGGCTTGGCCCCTTTGTATTTTTTGGTTCCTCCACATGGGCTACATACAATTGACATCCTTTTCTAAAACACATCTTCAACTGTAAGGATGAAATCTCCCTTATAGAGATGGGTCTTGGAACTCCTTTCATAGTGCTCTATTTTCCTTCTTCATCAAGACAAGTAAATGTCTTGTTATGACAATCTAGGACAACATGATTCTTGTCCAACCAATCTATTCCAATTATAATATCATAATACCCCAATGGTATAATATTTATATCAATATTAGTATTCAAACCATTAATACTTATGGAACAACCTCTGACCATATCATGGATTTTCCTTTTGGTTCTAGTGGCTAGCTGAACCAAAATTGATTTTTCAAGCTCACTTTTCTCCAAATGTGATCTATCCACTATTTTAGGATCAATGTAATAATGTATTTCTCTTGAATCAACTAAAATAGAAACAATATGATTAATTATTTTACCTTCCACCTCAATCATATTGGATTGGTACTCTGCCTGTATATCATCTAAGGCTGCATATATTCTTCCCATGTCTTCTACTATTGTAGCCTCTTGGATGTTGTGCATGGTCTTCACTTTGTCCTTTTTGTGAGGGAAATCATTGTACAAGTAATCTTATTTTCATACCCAATAATGGATTGGTGGTCTTCCCCTTTTTCTCAAGGAGTCTTCTCTCTTGAATTAATCCTTATCATACTAGTTAGGCTGATTTTTATTTGGGCTATTTCTATTGAAAGGAGGTTTGAATATCTGGTCAGACTTCTCCTTCTTCTTATCCTTCCAATATTTCTTCAAAGACTCTCTACCCTTTCCTTGCTCATATAGGTACTTGGCCTTCCTAATGGTCTCAATCAAAGTCCTAGGTTCATCATATTGAATCTTCTCTTTATAAAAGGATGGAATTCCATTCAAGGACCTATGTACTTTCACCTTCTCATATTTTGTAAACCCCACATACTTTACCAGCCCCAAGAACTTCTTTTTGTATTCTTCTATGGTCATGATTTCCAATCTAATTTCAAATAAATCTTGCATTTTCTTGTCATAGAAGTGCTATGAAAGGTACTCCTTCTGAAAATATTTCTTGAACTGCTTCCAAGTGATCCTACTCTCATTAATGTGCTCAAATTTCTTCAACTGATCCCACCACATAGAAGCTTTCCCATGTAAATGGTATGTGGAAATTTTGACTTATAGGTTTGATGAGTAGTTATGCAATTGAAAATACCTCCCGAGTCCAAGAAACCATGCCTCGACATTGTCTTCCCTTTCTCTTTCACCATCAAAGGATGATGGCTTAAGCTTCCACATCTCTCCTTGCAAATTGTCCAATTCATCTCTTCTTCTTTGCTGCCTAACACGAGACACCTCTGGACTACTTATGGAATCTTCAGATGCATAAAATTTCCTTGTTGAGTAGGGAGGTGAGTGATGTCTATGAGTTATACTAGCACTTCTTGAATAACCGGTTCTTTTATGGCCATCTCTTCTTTCATGGAAAATTCCCTTTTCCTCATGTTTTGAGTTTGATCCAATCTTTGTTTGCCTCTGCAACTAATTTAAGATTTGCATCACTTGAGAATTTATATGATTTCATTCTCTTATCAGTCTCTCATTGTCTACTTTGTAACTTTTCACTTCTATTTCCAGGCTTCTCACAATCTCTATCAATGTTTCTTTCTCTCCTTTGGCCTTGTGTTTGTTGGATCATGTCTCTACATTACCAACATTGATATTTTGACCTTTGGCCTCTTTATCATGGTTGGAAGCTCCCTCTCCTTCTTCCATTTCTTGAATATGAATTCTTATACTGAACTGATATGTTTACACCTGTTAGAGTTTAAGATATCATTAGGTTTCTTTTCAATTTACTAGATAACCATAGCATAGATAGGATCACTAAGAGAAACACAATCACAAGAGACACATCATTTATCCTGGGAAGCCCTCATGGGGGAGAAAACCCAACAAAAAATTCCTTAATATAGATAGACAATACAATGCCAAGAGAAATAACCAAACACTACATAAAGTCCTCTCCCAAGTAGTGCACCTCTCTCTCTCTTCCTTATTCTCCAACTGCAACTCCAAACTTGCACTCTGGATGATCGAATTAGTGAGTGACCAAATGAGGCGCTAGCCTCCTTTATTTATACAATCTGGCAGGTGATGAAAGGAAGTGTATTTTCACTGGCAGGGCCTACTTCTCTTCTTGGGTGGTTAAAACCACTTTAATTTATTCTGGGGGTTGACTTCACATTTTTCATATTACAATTAGGGTTTGACCAATCCACAAAAGGGGTTTTGGTCATTTACAATGCTCGACATGATCAATCCACAAAAGGGGATTGATCTAATGAATAATACATCAATAATAAATAGAATACTCTTTGTAGTTACAATATTTCAACACCCCCCCTTAACAATAAGGGTATTCTACAACATCATCAGGAGAGAGAGAGAGAGAGGGAAACAACATTAACAACATCTGGAACACTGATTGGCATATCTATAAATCATCGGAAGTTTTTCTCATCATCATCATTCACAACATGAGGTTGGAGTAAATCATCATCCTCATCAGCATGGGGCTAAGGTAACATCATCATCATCTTCAACATGAGGCTAAAGTAACATCATAATCTTCTTTATCATGAGGCTAAAGTAATATCATCGGTATATTTAGCATGAGGCTAAAGTAAAATCATCATCATCTTCAACAAGAAGCTGAAGTGGCATCATCATCATCATATTTAGAAAGAGGCTGAAGTGGCATCATCATCATCATCTTTAGCAAGAATCTGAAGTGGCATCATCATCATCATCTTCAGCAAGAAGCTGAAGTGGCATCATCATCATCATTTGCATCAATGTGGATTAGTATACATCATCATAAATAACAATAACAACACAACACAAGGGTTGGAGCATCATCAACACAAGGTTGGCATCACAACATGAGGTTGGCAACACATCATCGACACGAAGCTGGAATCACATCACGAGGCTGGAAACACATCATCAACATGGAGCTAGAATCACAGCACGAGGATGGAAACACATCATCACAGCACGAGGATGGAACATCATCACAACACAAGACTAACACATCATCATAGCACGAGGTTGGCACATCATCACATCATGAGGCTAGAACATCATCACAACACGAGGCTAGCACATCATCACAACACGAGGCTGGCACATCATCACAACACGAGGCTGGAAATATTTAACACTAGGATGTCATCACATCACAAGGCTGGCAACTCAACGCTACTCCCCCTTTCAAGGGAGGTCCTTTAAGACTGCACCGAGTTTATCACGAAAGTTATAAAACTTTACACGAGATAGAGGATTCGTCAACACATCAACAACTTGTTCATCCGTGCTAACATACTGGAGCTTTATGGCTCTTCTCTGCACCATGTCACAGATGTAATGATCTCAGATCTCTATGTGTTTCAACTCATCATAGAACACATGGTTCTCCATCATCTTTATACAACTTGGTTATAACATAGAATCATGGTGGATTCCATCTCCAAATCAAATAGAACTATCAACAACATCTGAAGTTATATGGCTTCACAACTGGCGGAACATGCAACAATGTATTTTGCTTCTGTCGTGCTGAGAGAAATACTTTATTTCTTCCTACTCTACCATGAAGTCATGGTTGACCTCATACTGAAACAACATCCTGAATTTCTCTTTCAATCGGAAACACTTCCATCTCAATCTGAATCGGTGTAACTACTCAGTCTGAGGTCATGATCTCTAGTATAATAGAGACCAAAATACAACGTACCCTTAAGGTATCTCATCATATGTTTTGCAAAAACAATGTGAACACATTGTTGAGGACAAGATATGAATTGATCTTACTCAATCATTTTTAGACTTTACTTGGCTAAAGTAAAGTAGACAGTAATATCACCCTATGTTTATAGCCAACAAAAATATATATCCTAACTCACAAGTATTAATTACAAGTGCTTAGGCTAGTCTTTTATCAACAAAAAGCTTATTGGAAATTCACTTTTTATGTATTTTTCTGAAAATATCAGTTGCTGAAATAAATATAAGAAAAGAAGTAAAGACATCAAGATCATAATCAATATAGATGAGACATAAAGAAATCCCTTATTTCATTCCAATTCACCAAAGAGTCATTATTTTTACAAAACTTCACATAGAAATATTGGACCAAAGTCAAACTTAGCAATCCCCGATGGAACATACAAAAGGACCTCTGACAGAAAACCAAAACTGAACTCTAAAAGTTGGATCAACTTTCCACAGATTGATGCCCACTCTACTCTGCACAATAGCCTTTATCAATCATGAAAGTTAATTCACAAACAGACAAGTCTACACAGACTATCAAAGATAGATCAACACCTCTGAAGAACAAGTGTCTGAATGATTTGATTTAGCCCTGAATGTTGTTGTCTACAATAAGACCCTGGTATCACAAAAGAGAATTAGGCTATGATGAATATATTAATGAATCAAAACTGAACTATCTCAAAATAGCTCAAAGAGAAAACCATAGCATGCTTTGTGCTTCTATCCTCCTCTTGTTCCTCCCCTTAGTTCAACTTTTAACAATTTAGAATTGGTTAGAGTAGTTGAACTAACTTATTAGTTAAGCTAACATAAGGCCTTAACTAACTTTAGTTAAGGAAGGGGGGAAAAGTAATAATCATAATAGGATCATAATTAAATAATAACTAATAGGTAGGACCCCCTTGTGACTCCCCTAGTTACAACAATCATTACATCATAACATAATCCATTTGTTAAGCAAACACACTCCTTGTGTCTCCCTTCAAAACATTATTTCCTTTGACCATTTTAGCTCATAAAACTTGAAAATAATTCAGACTAATACTCATATATCCAAAATAAAACTTCTTGTTCAAAATAAAACATGTTGTACAAAATCCATGGAGTCCAGTGTCATAAAACAATAAATGACTTAAGAATTAAAACCCATATTTTCCAGTATGTGAAGCAACCCTTCCTTGGTTGTTGTTGTCACCTCCTGATTTCCATGAAATTGCCTTGAGTTGGGCAGAGCCTTTAGGCTTTATCTCACTAATCACATGGGAACAATCATCCCTCATATGAATTTGTGAAGACACGGATTTGTCAGTCATCGAAGGGTGAGGAAGGGGCAACGACAACTTTTCCTTTATCAGATGCATGGTGGGCTTCCGTCTTCAATATCTTGCTGGCATGGGAGGATTGCACTGGCGAGTGGTTAGGGGCAGCTTGGGAAATGGGGTTCAAAGGTGGGGGAGCAGACAATGTTAAGTTTGGCCAACCATGGTGTTGGGAGACTGTCGAGTGAAAAATCTCCTGCCACCCATCATTTTCCAGGACTTCAGGCTGTAAAGAGACATGAGGAGGCATACGTATACCGGGGGATTGAGGGGTTTGGAAGGGAGGCCTTTCAGGCCTTAGTTGGACTATTCTCTTTTCAATCCAATTAAAGAACCCATCATGGAATAATTGGCCAAGCTCTTCAGAATCAACATCAAAATGTATTGAGAACCTAGGTCTCCATGGGCCTCGGTTCTAGCTACCTCTACCTCTGTCTCCTCGGCCATGGATTTCTCGACTGAAAAAACTCATCCTGCATATTTTAACAATTAGAAAATAGTATTTTAAATAATCATGCATGAAAACTCCTTAAAAATACGAAGAATATTTGGCTCAAAATGTATCAGGCTCATGCAATCCATTCCATACAAATTGTTCTAATGTTAATCAATGAGCAGGGGGGTGGAAAAAATGTTCAGGGATACATGAGGGCTTTGTAATTTGTGAAAAAAATGACATATTGAAAGGGAAGAGATATGGTCACTACTAAATGATAACAACAATCAATTGTAAGCAAACCAATAAACCTCACTGCAATCCACACCAAATTCTGCCATTTCTATCCAATATAACACATAAATTTTCTTAGTTGTGATCAATATCAGAACATGGGGTGAAAAGTGAATATGGGATATGTGAGGGGGTTCTAATTAGCGAAAAACGAGATAATGAGAGGGGGAAAAAAATGTTTATTGTTCATGAGATTAATCAAGCAATCCATAACATCAACCAACAATCAGATGACTGAGTATTAATTCCTGTTTATTTAACTAGTTCATTGCCCAATAATAAAATATCCAATACAACGCCATTACGAAACACAAGTACTTCACAAAATTTGTGAGAGGTTATGTTCCTTTTATTCGTACATTCTGCATGTTATAACAATCAACAACAACACTCAATCTCTAACCATTAACATCCATCATTTCCATACATTTCCCCAATCCACGTCTGTATTTGAAAGTAGTGTTTCCCAAAAATAATAATGAAGACTCTACTTCTGTTAATAGAGCCAATCGTTATCTTGTAATGATATCTGTTACCATACATGTATATGCAGTAGAAAAATCAAAATGATCAATACCTCACATATCACACTTGAAAGGCAATTGACTATAACCAACAATCACTATTTAGACACAGGCTATGCAGAACCCAATTTTCGAAACCCTGTAACCATGTCATTGTGTAACAAATACCTCAGTGCGACTTAAAAATGAGCCAAACATCCCACACAACTGTCATCAACAGTGATCAATTGCAAAAAGACAAACACACTTAGAATTTGGGGGTATCACTGGGCATACAAAGTAAGCCATCCATATTATACGTGGTGCACAACTGAGAGGATTCCATGGTGTCATAATTCCCATAACCACACATCAATATATAACCACAATATAACTCAAACAAAATTCATTATGGGCCATTTATTAAGTCGCCTGTGAGTGACTAGGCCGCACACATTCAAGTGTATTCTACCAATGACAAGAGATGCAATAAACATATCCAATCCAAAAATATAATTCTCAGAACATCACCTACATGACGTGACATGCGTGAACCACACCAAACCCCTGTGACAAAAAAATGAACCAAATAACCAACACCCCCGTCATCAACAATGGTCAATTTGCAATCAATAATGCACTTAAAGCTTAGTGGATATCATGAAAATAAGTCATCCATACTATGCATGGTGTGCAACTGAGAAAACTTCATGGTGCAATAGTCCCGCTAATCACACAACAACATACGACCATGACATAACTCAATAAATCGTGTCGAGCTATTGATTTAGCCAATCGTGATTGACCAAGCTGTGCACACTTAGGTTTATTCAACCAACAACATAAGATGCAATGGGTATACCCAGTCCAATAATTTACTTTGCAAAACACCCTATACAAAACACGACCTTCGTGAGCAGCCCCCATATTCGTAACCAATGCCAACCATCAACCGAAACATCAAAAGTGTGAATATTAGTGACTATATATAAACTATCAAATGTCATTGTGGTAGAGGAACAACCAATTGAGAAAGCCCTGATATCTATGCATAACCAGGCATCCAATCGACACAGGGTAGAGGCCCTTCCATAAAAATCGTTGAGTTACTTAGCATAAGGTGGGTGACCGTGACCTTAAAAAGAAGATAGCAATGCAAGGCTTATATTAATATCACAGAGGCAGTGATGGGAAGCCATACCAACATGATGGTTATATGACCCATGGGTGAGCCTGTACTTAAGGTAATAGACCACAATAACTGGAAACCACTTGATAGGTGTGACATTTTTCCTATGCACCCTAGCCTGGAGGGTTAAGGGTTTGCATAGTAACCTTCACAGGAGGAACAAAATTAAATTCAGTGAGACTCTGAGGCCGAAGGTGTATGCACAAGGGGTTGTGGTGCTTGTAGACGGGAGACAGTCCCTTGGCAAAGTCGAAACAAGAAAACACAGATCTTAATTAAACCCAATAACTGTGAAGACAATCATCCAACCAAAAACCCTTCAAGCAACACGCAGTGGTAATAAGGAACTATCACTCAGGAAGATTAACAATCCAGCGAATTTAACTAATGAAAGCCGAACCATCTGTTTTCCATTTAAATTCAAAATTCCACACAGTTGCAGCACTCAGGACAAACACAAACCCATACAACTGAGCTGAAATCATTTTATAACCAGAGTGAAGTCAAGAATCGCCAAAAGAGACATACTTGTTAATCGAAATACTTCAGACGAGGGGTGGCCAAGTGGTTTCATCCTGCTAAAAATCCGAAGCATGAACACAACAACAAGATCATCAATAGTCCGACTAGGGTGGCGACCAATGAGAAGGGTAAGGGTGACGTGTAGTAAATGCACGTCGCCTCCACCCTCATCTCATTTACTCCATAGTACATGCCAACGAACCTTCCATTAACACCATTAATAAACCAGTGCATTGATAGTATCAATACATTTAAACCATAGCATAATCCAAGTTCACATAATAATTCAACCAATTGCAATCACCTTGCCAAATGCTCCACCTATGGTTTCATTTATGATATAACTCAAATAAATCAGTTGACCACTATACAGTCTAAACGATCATGTATAGAATCATCACCAAATAGTGTGATCAACATCAACCTGAAACATAGCATAATCACCATAAAAACACAAGTCATCACTTCCATGGGCCACCAACATTATAAAATATGTATATTAGCTATCAATCCCTTTAAGCAATGCATAACCGATGTATTATCACCTTGCCAAATGTGCCACCAAAATTTCCTCCATATGCATATAAAATGTAACTTAACAATATTTCATAGCCATTTCTTTGTTAGCTAGGACTTAACCACTATCAACAAGTATTTTCATGCATATATTTTCAAATACATTTCCCCAATCCATGTCTGTATTTCCATACTTTTCCTCAAAATGCCTTTCTGTAATTTTCACTAACATTTTTGTTGTACAGGTGAGAAGAACAAATACCATAAATGAATAGCAGGTTGTAGAATCATGAAGGAACAATATCTCAAAACTTAACTGATATCAACGACAACCATATTCTCATCAACCATGTAACTTTGTGGTGCATCATCGTAACTTTGAAACTGAACAAACCTGATCTTCAAAAGTTCAAGGGGGTCCCACCTACTAGCATTATTTAGTCTTATATAATAATAGGCTTAGCAATACTTTGCGGGCGAAATTACATTGACGTTTTCAATTGTCAAAAAACTGGCGACTCCACAGGGAAATTTGTTTTTAACAGATTGGAACTCAAAACTCATGGTTTCACAGACCAAGAATAGTAATCTCAAGAAGACGTGACTCGAATGATTATGCAACAAGGGGAAGTGAGCGCATTTAATCGAAAGATGACCGATAATTTGGGAATAACTCATGAAAAGTGTTAAGTATGAGGGGTTTTACCACTGTATGCATAATCATAAGCTCTTAACTTTAAAGAGGAAGATTATAGTTTTTCTCTTAAGATCTTGATGGATGAAGAAATGACAAGTAGAAGCAGGAAACAACCAATCCCTCGTAAGATAGCAGCAGAATATGTAACAAAGTCAAGGGCCCTTCAGCGGAGAGATCATAACAGTTATGCAAGCTTGATTTTTATTGACTAACAATGCTTTGCAGGAGTGTCATTGTGGCATAATTGATCCAACAAGATAACCTGACCCAATACTAAAACATGATAAAGAAAAAATTTGCAATAGAAGTAATAATGCATAAATTAAAACAACAACAGTAAAAGACAAAAATAAAATGCAACAAGAAAAAAAAACAACTCAGAAGAAGAAACCAAAGTGTTGTAAAGCAGGAAAAGAAGCACAAAAATTGAAAACAAATCTAAACTACTAGTATACAGAAGATTCAATCAGCAAGGAAAACTTTTCACGTTGGTCCCTCACAATATTTCAAACGAGGACTGCTAATGGTGTGGGAAAACCATTGTCTCTGCAATTCCTTTAAAATTTCTGAGTTAGTGTCCAAGACAAAAGTAATCCGGAAATGGCCCAACACTTGAAATCCTGATGTAGTTATCATCCCTTTGACAGATACGATTAAATCATGGAGACCAACTCATCGAAATTTGTGTGTATAGGCCTTCTCAAGGTGATACTTGTATCAAATAAGCCAGAGGGCAGGCAATTGTAAGACATAGTATCACGATTAGTAGTGGAAATGGTGTTGTGATAATTTTCCCCTTCTACCCTGATTTTATTGTAACCAAACAAAATTTCAAGTAAGGGCTCCAAGTGTAACTCTACAACTTGTTGCAGAAACATTCTCATATTGAGAGGAGGGAAAGGATTTCTTATAATTTTTTTCCTGAAAATTTGAAGACTAATGCAGGTTCTGAAATTGTTAGGGGTCTTCGATGCAGGTTCCCAATTTGAAACCCCTTCAGGGTGAACAAAAGAGAAAATTTCAGTTCTTAAGGAATTCCTCAACTCCCTCTGAAAGGTTGCTTCCAGTGCAGAGTTCACAATTCTTTGTTTTTGCCTGGTTGTTTTCATAATATACTGAACAATACTTGGATCAAAACCACGAAGACCCGCATTAAACCAAGCAAAAACCTTTCGAAATCCACCAAGTAATTCAACAGATTTCATTTCTTCTTTATCTGAACTCTGGATATTTATTTTAACGTTCGAGGATGATCCAGATGTCCTAATGTTCATGGAGATGGTTTCAATCACCTTCAATTGTGAATCCTCTTCCTTTTCTTGATTTCCTCCAACACTAAAGGAAAACGAAACCTCGAGAGGAGTCAAGCCTTCAACAATTTCATTATTTTCTATAGATATAATCTTCTCAGGCTTGAGAGGTTCATTTTGACTGATAGCACAATTGCTTTCATTGTTAGGGATGGCCTTCTAGAATTTTTCATTCTCAGGAATGT
Organism: Picea engelmannii; assembly: GCA_009831015.1. Taxonomy (NCBI): domain Eukaryota; kingdom Viridiplantae; phylum Streptophyta; class Pinopsida; order Pinales; family Pinaceae; genus Picea; species Picea engelmannii. The sequence continues at coordinate 270,119 of ML783305.1, read as the reverse complement.
ATGAACGATGTAGACATTGGAGATCACAATCAATCCAGTGAGGTGAGAGATGCTAAGTAGGAGAAGCTGCGAAGACAACTAATCGATCAACTATTGAATTCAACTCCTTCCTAACATGTGTGATGTTAAAATATAGGAGATTCGAGACAAGTGCCCAAACAGTTTGGGAATATTGTTCCATCAGCTTGTTTCTAGGAGAGCATGTCTTATGTGTCAGGTTCACAACAAGATCAGAATTTCCGAAAACTGAAAGGTGACCACAACCAATATTAAGGGCGTTCTCAATGCCTAACAACAAATCTTTGAATTCGGTGGCATCGTTTGAGCAAGAAAAATCCAACCTGTATGACATATTATGAATCTTTCTTGTAGGGGAAACCAAGATAATACCAGCCCAGTTACCCTCATCTGAGTGTGAGCCATCGAAGTGCATATGCCACAATTCATCCTCTAAATCCATTCTTTCTAGAGGAATATTATCTTCTTCAGTGAATATGGAATACACTCCTAGGTCTTCTTCGATATAGTTTACACTAGATTGCAGAACACTCTCTATGTAGGGTGAAATTCTTCCTTCTCTAAGGACTATGATATTCTTTTCATTCTGAGGAATGGATAAATGTGTCCCATCGAGTGAGAGGTATCCACCTGTTAGAGATTTCCAATCTCTCCCCAAGACTATTATAGGAAAGAATGTTTTTGGCATTTTTGTTTGTACAAGATAAGCCTAGCTCCTCCATAATAATCTTCGACATGACACTTGGGCCTGAACCACCATCAATGAGGCAACAGTGGGCGATTTTATCCATGATCTTCACAGAAATATAAAATGGGGGATTTTTTACAGGGTATTTGAAGTTATGTACACCTACTTTATTTACAGAAGAATCCTCTTCGCTTACCTCTTAGGAAATATTGGCTACAATGGAAGCTTTTCCTTCCATGAATCGTTTCATATGCATATGTTGTTCAGGGATGAAAACCATGTCTAGGAGGGTTGCATCTACCTTGATGTTGGCCAATTGATTCAAGATATTGTATTCGGAAAAGGGGGGATGATGAGTGATTCCTTGACTCCTAGGAACTTTGGGAACCTGGGGCGTAGCAATGGTTGAAGATGAACTCGGGTTAGAAGAACTGCGAGGAGGGAAAAATTTTCCTTTTAGGGCATAGGCTTTGTTCCTATTATTGATTACCATGACATCTTTTGGCTTGGAAAAATCTAGGACAATGATAGTGGCTTCTGGTCATTTACCAAAGATCTTGTCTCTGGCACTCTTCCTTACCTCACATGTGGTTTCTTTGTGGTGTTCCTCGCAAAAGTTACACCAACTCCGAGGCAGGATAGCCTTCAACTGGAAATTATTTTCAATCAAACCTCTAAAAGGAGGAGCAGAAGAGGATGAAGGTCCAGGGGTGAGTGGGTTGATGGTACCTTTCCGCTCAAAAGCTATCATATGGTTGTTCATATATTGGACTAGTTGTGAGAGAGCAGACATATCTGTCTGTCTAACTGATTCTTCCTGGGGTAGACCAATTCGTTCAAGTTGTTCCTCATACTCTGAACAAGTGTGCAGAGTGGAACCAAGATTATCAATGGCCTTTTCTTCAATCCTGTGATGGTAAGGAGAAGGAAATGCATTTTAGTAATGCATGAAGGTGACTTGGTTCTGGGGGCATATAAGTTTGGGGATTTGATTATACAACTTGGTAAAACACAAGTTGAAGGACCTGATGGTCTCACCATCTTTGTAAGTGACGTTGTGGTACTCCCTTAACTTCTTAGTAGGGATTTTGGATTGCCTGTAAGTGGATCAGGACCAATAAATCAGTTCCTCCCAAGTAGACAAGATCTTAGGAGGAAGGTCAAAGAAATTTGTCGCAGCCTTTCCTTCCAAGTAATTGACAAACATGCGCTTGCAAGTGTAATTGTCGTTAGCCCCTATATTATGACAAGCATTCGAAAATGCCACTAGGTGTTCATTAGTACTAACAATGTTATTTCCTGAAAACTTAGGCAAATGCTCTTTAAACTTCAGAAGCAGGCGAGTAGTAGGTGCTAGGTTAAGAGGAGAAGACACATGCCATGGTGTGGTCATGGCATCTTCTTCGAACTTAAAAAGGCCATAATTTTTAATGACTTTGGTGGGGTTTTTAGTAGATTGGACCGGGATATGGTGGTTGTACAAGCTACCAATCATCGATTACGATGAAGATTGGGCAGATGGAGCACTTCCAGTTCCACCAGAGCCACCACTAGATGCCATTCTGTGGATGATAGGTGAGGGAAAGAAAGATGAGTTGAATGAATCATATAAAGTTCTCCTTAGAGAACTTTTTTGGGCATGTAACACAATTTTTCTCCTTCCTATTTCAACAATAAGATTGATTTCAGGTGACAAGCCTCTTCTTCTTCTAGAAGCATGAGAATCTAAGGACATGAAAGAAAGGCCAAAACTGAAGAAACGAAAGGTTATTGCTGATTTCTGGGCTGCCTACATCTAGCTTCCAATTGTTCTTGGACACTAATATCTCTTTCAATTGCTGCCCAAGAACGGTTAAGCTCAGCACGGGTCCTAGCAATGTCTAAAATAGTATGAAACAGGTTCAAAGCAATGTTGGTCTGGTCTTGAAGACCAGGCTCAAGATTGGGTTGTCTTGCAACAGGAACAATCATGAATAGAAAAACAATCAAGGAATCAAAATAGAAAAGAAAGATGTATTGATGAAAAATCGAGTATAGAATTTAACTAGAGAGATATCAAAGATCTCCCCAGTACGGTCACCAAATAAATGTTGAGGGCAAGATATGAATTGATCTTACTCAAGCATTTTCAGACTTTACTTGGCTAAAGTAAAGTATACGGGAATATCACCCTATGTTTATAGCCAAAAAATATATATATCCTAACTCACAAGTATTAATTACAAGTGCTTAGGCTAGTCTTTTATCAACAAAAAGCTTGTTGGAAATTCACTTTTTATGTATTTTTCTGAAAATATCAGTTGTTGAAATAAATGTAAGAATAGAAGTAAAGACACCAAGATCGCAATCAATATAGATGAGACATAAATCAATCCCTTATTTGATTCCAATTCACCAAAGATTCATTGTCTTTACAAAACTTCAAACATAAATGTTGGACCAAAGTCAAACTTAGAAATCCCTGATGGAACATACAAAAGGACCTCTGACAGAAAACCAAAGCTAAACTCTAAAAGCTGGATCATCTTGCCACAAATTGATGCCCACTCGACTCTGCACAATAGCCTTTATCAACCATGAAAGTTAATTCACAAACATACAAGTCTAAACAGACTATCAAAGATAGATCAACACCTCTGAAGAACAAGTGTTTGAATGATTTGATTCAACCCTGAATGTTGTTGTCTACAATAAGACCCTGGTATCACAAAAGAGAATTAGGCTATGATGAATATATGAATGAATGAAAACTGAACTATCTCAACATAACTCAAAGAGCAAACCTTAGCATGCTTTGTGCTTATATCCTCCTCGTGTTCCTCCCCTTAGTTCAACTTTTAACAATTTAGAATTGGTTAGAGTAGTTGAACTAACTTATTGGTTAAGCTAACATAAGGCCTTAACTAATTTTAGTTAAGGAAGGGGGGGAAAGTAATAATCATAATAGGGTCATAATTAAATAATAACTAATAGGTGGGACCCCCTTGTGACTCCCCTAGTTACAACAATCATTACATCATAGCATAATCCATTTGTTAAGAAAACACACCCCTTGTGTCTCCCTTCAAAACATATTTTCCTTTGACCATTTTAGCACATAAAACTTGAAAATAATTTAGACTAATACTCATATATCCAAAATAAAACACGTTGTTCAAAATAAAACATGTTGTCCAAAATCCATGGAGTCCACTGTCATAAAACAATAAATGACATAAAAATTAAAACCCATATTTTCCAATCTGTGAAGCAACCCTTCCTTGGTTGTTGTTGTCACCTCCTGTTTTCCCTGAAATTGCCTTGATATGGGTAGAGCCTTTAGGATTTATCTCACTAATCACATGGGAACAATCATCCATCATATGCATCCATGAAGACACAAATTTGTCAGAGTCATCAGAGGGTGAGGAAGGGGTAATGGAAATTTTTCCTTTATCAGATGCATGGTGGGCTTCAGTCTTCAATCTCTTGTTGACATGGGAGGATTTCACTGGCGAGTGGTTAGCGACAGCTTGGGAAATGGGGTTCAAAGGTGGGGGATCAGGCATGGTTAATTTTGGCCAGCCATGGTGTTGGGAGACTGTTGGGTGAACAATCTCCTGTCACCCATCGTTTTCCGGGACTTCAAGCTGTAATGAGACCTGAGGAGGCACAATTATACCGGGGGCTTGAGGGATTGGAAGGGAGGCCTTTCATGCCTCGGTTGGACTATTCCTTGTTCAATCCAATTAAAGAACCCAACATGGAACAATTGTCCAAGCTCTTCAGAATCAACATCAAAATGTATTGAGAACCTAAACCTCCTTGGGCCTCGGTTCCAGTTACCTCTACTTCTGTTTCCTCAGCCATTGCTTCCCTGACTTAAAAAACTCATCCTGCATATGTTAACAATTACAAACAGTCTTTTAAATAACCATGCATGACAACTCCTTAAAAATACGAAAAAGATTTGGCTCAGAATGTATCAGGCTCATGCAATCCAATCCATACAAATTGTTCTAATGTTAATCAATGAGCAGGGGGGTCGAAAAAATGTTCAGGGATACATGAGGGGTTTGTAATTTGCGAAAAAATGATATAATGAAAGGGAAGAGATATGGTCACTGCTCAATGATAACAACAATCAACTGTAAGCAAACCAATAAACCTCATTGCAATCCACACAAAATTCTGCCATTTCTATCAAATATAACACAAAAAATTTCTTAGTTGTGATCAATATCAGAACAGGGGGTGAAAAGTGAATATGGGATATGTGATGGGGTTGTAATTAGTGGAAAACGAGATAATGAGAGGGGAAAAAAATGTTTACTATTCATGAGATTAATCAAGCAATCCATAACATCAACCAACAATTAGATGATTGAGCAGTAATTCCTATGTATTTAACTAGTTCATTGTCCAATAATAAAATATCCAATACAACGCCATTACGAAACACAATTACTTCACAAAATTTGTAAGAGGTTTTGTTCCTTTTATTCATACATTCAACATGTTATAACAGTCAAAAACAACACTCAATATGCAACCATTAACATCCATCATTTCCATACATTTCCCCAATCCATGTCTATATTTGAAAGTAGTGTTTCCCAAAAATAATAATGAAGACTCTATTTCTGTTAATAGAGCAAATCAAGATCTTGTATTGATATCCATTACCATACATATATATGCAGTAGAAAAATCAAAATTATCAAGACCTCGCATATCAAGCCTGAAAGGCAATTGACTGTAACCAACAATCACTATTTAGACATAGGCTATGCAAAAGCCAATTTCCAAAACCCTGTAACCATGTCACTGTGTAAAAAATATCTTAGTGCGACTTAAAAATGAGCCAAACATCCCACACAACTATCATCAATAGTGATCAATTACAAAAAGACAAACGTACCTAGAATTCGTGGGTATCATTGGGCATACAAAGTAAGCCATCCATATTATATGCGGTGCACAACTAAGAGGATTCCATGGTGTCATAATTCCCATAACCACACAACAATATATAACCACGATATAACTCAAAAAAACTTCATTATGTGCCATTTATTAAGCCGTCTGTGAGTGACCAGGCCACACACATTCACGTGTATTATACCAATGACAAGAGATGTAGTAAACATATCCAATCCAAAAATCTAATTCTCATAACATCACCTACAGGACGTGACATGCGTGAACCACACCAAACCCCTGTGACAAAAAAATGAACCAAATAACCAACACACCTGTCATCAACAATGGTCAATTTGCAATCAATAACGTGCTTAAATCTTAGTGGATATCATGAAAACAAGTCATCCATACTATGCATGGTGTGCAACTGTGAAAACTTCATGGTGTAACAATCCCGCTAATCACACAGCAACATACAACCACGATATAACTCAATAAATTGTGTCGAGCTATTGATTTAGCCAATCGTGATTGACCAAGCTGTGTGCACTTATGTTTATTCAACTAACAACAAAATATGCAATGGGTATACCCAGTCCAATAATTTACTTTGCAAAACACCTTATACAGAATGCGACCTGCGTGAGAAACCCCCATATTTGTAACCAATGCCAACCATCAACCGAAACATCAAAAGTGTGAATATTAGTGATTGTATATAAACTAACAAATGCCATTGTGGTATAGGAATAACCAACCAAACAATCCATGGTAGCTATGCATAACCAGGCATCCAATCGACACAGGGTAGAGGCCCTTCCATAAAAATCGTTGAGTTACTTAGCATAAGGCGGGTGACTGTGACCTTAAAAATCAGATAGCAATGCAAGGCTTATGTTAATATCACAGAGGCAGTGATGGGAAGCCATATCAACATGATGGTTATACGACCCACAGGTGAGCCCGTACTCAAGGTAATAGACCAAAATAACTGGAAACCACTTGACAGGCATGACAATTTCCCTATGCACCCTAGCCTGGAGGGTTAAGGGTTTGCATAGTATCCTTCACAGGAGAAACAAAACTAAATTCAGTGAGACTTTGAGGCTGAAGGTGTATGCACAAGGGGCTGTGGTGCTTGCGGATGAGAGACAGTCCCTTGGCAAGGTAGAAACAAGAAAACAAGGCTCTTAATTAAACCCAATAACTGTGAAGACAATCATCCAGCCAAAAACCCTTCAACCAACACACAGTGGTAATAAACTTTCACTCAAGAAGATTAATAATCCAACGAATTTATCTGATGAAAGCCGAACCATCTATTTTCCATTTAAATCCAAAATTCCACACAGTTGCAACACTCAGTACAAACACAAACCCACACAACTGAGCTGAAATCATTTCATAACCAGAGTGAAGTCAAGAATGGACAAAAGAGACATACCAGTTAATCGAAATCCTTAAGACGAGGGGTGGCTGAGAGGTTTCACCCTGCTAAAAATCCGAAGTGTGAACACAACAAAAAGAACAACAATAGTCTGACTAGGGTGGTGGCCAACGGGAAGGGTAAAGGTGACGTGTAGTAAATGCACATCGGCTCCACCCTCATCTCATTTACTCCATAGTACATGCCAACGAACCTTCCATTAACACCATTAATAAACCAGTGCATCGATAGCATCGATACATTTAAACCATAGCATAATCCAAGTTCACATAATAATTCAACCAATTGCAATCACCTTGCCAAATGCGCCACCTATGTTTGTATTTCTGATATAACTCAAATAAATTGCTTTACCACTATACAGTCTAAACGATCATGTATAGAATCATCACCAAATAACGTGATCAACATCGACCCAAAACATAGCATAATCACCATAAAAACGCAAGCCATCACTTCCATGAGCCACCAACATTATAACATATGTATATCAACTACCGATCCGTTTAAGCAATGCATAACCAATGTATTATCACCTTGCCAAATGTGCAACCAAAATTTCCTCCATATGCATATAAAATGTAACTTAACAATATTTCATAGCCATTTCTTTGTTATCTAGGACTTAACCACTATCAACAAGTATTTTCATGCATATAGTATCGTAGAGCTAGGTATTTTTTTTTTCATTAGATATAGTATTTTACTTTTCCTCAAAATGCCTTTCTGTAATTTTCACTAACATTTTTGTTGTACAGGTGAGAAGAAAAAATACCATAAATGAATAGCAGGCTGTAGAATCATGAAGGAACAATATCTCAAAACTTAACTAATATCAACGAAAACCATGTAACTTTGTAGCACATCATCGTAACATTGAAAATGAATAGACCTGATCTTCAAAAGTTCAAGGGGGTCCCACCTACTAGAATTATTTAGTCTTATATAATAATAGGCTTAGAAACACTTTGCGGGAGAAATTACGTTGACGTTTTCAATCGTCAACACACATCTGGGTTCTACCAGATACTGACTCAAGGCAAAACATATATCTAGCCTGGTATTTTCCAGATACATCATTGAACCAATAATCTGTCTGTATAGAGTAACATCAACCAATTCTGACGAGGTATCTACCAGGAGTTTCAACTTCGTTTTCATGGGTGTGTACATGGATTTACATTTCAACATGTCAACCCTCTTCATTTTAACTGCATACTTCCCTTGGTCAAGGAATATCTTCTTTGTGCTCTACCAAACTTCAAGACCTAAGAGATAATGCATTTAGCTCTTCCAACAAACTCTATAGCGAGCTTCTTCTGCAATATGTGATGATATTTTCTTCATCTTGTCAAGAATACATCATCTACATATAGTAGTAACATCACTGGCTCATCATTCATAACTTTGAGATAAATATTAGAATCAACTTTACTCTTGGTAAAGCCCAAGCTCGTCAGGAAACTATCAATTCTTCCATATTGTTGACGGGCGAAACAGTCCATCCGTCAACTGGAAGAGTGGAACCGGTCCGGGGTTGTCTAAATAACCCAAGCCGTTGGTATGGACCACCCTGAC
>ML783305.1:228171-251412 GCA_009831015.1 Picea engelmannii | reverse complement strand
AAATTGAATTGTAATGGTCGTAAAGATGAGACGAATGTCCATTAGCATAATGCAACAATGATTTGTCATGATACCGTAAGGGGTGTAGGCAGCTTTTGAGAGCAATCGAAAAAATTGGGTTGGCTGCCAACACATATCAACCTCTAGGAGCTTGCTTCAACACATATAGAGCTTCCTTCAACCGACAGACATGAGTCTTTCTATCTTCAATCTTCAAATCAAATTTTCTCATTGCATTGTACCAATCTGGTACACTTGCTCAGCTGCAACTCAATCTGCACAATCATGTTCTAGCTCTATGTGCTCTCTGCAAGGCACTATCTGTCTCACTGCCCGAGAGTATGTCCTCTCCTCTTTCTGCAACTGTTCCTTTTGGAACTGGGACTCTGCACTTGCAGTTTCTCTGAAGCTGAGAATGACTGCTTCATTCTCACTGTGGCTTCTGAAATCTATGAGTAACTCCTCTTATTCTATCACGACAACAACTTCATCTGAAACTGAGAGTGGCTCAATAATTGATATTGAAGGTATCTCTTTTTATTTCATGAAGGTAACTCTATCTTTCATTGTAATTCATGTCTCCATGATCCAACTAATGTAATGCACCAACTGCCACTCAATTTTAAGTATGGGGATTTCCCCCCCTGCATCTCATACTATATATGAATCATGGTTGTTCTGGTTGTCTTCATAAATATTGGAACTATTTCTTCAATTACTGGAATAAGTGTCTCGTCATAGCCTTCTCCCTCTTGCTGGGAGAATCGTATGGACACACATCAGGATTTGTACATCTGTAACATGCTTGATCTGTATAGATCAATCTTGGAAGTCAATATTGACTTCTCTTCTAGTCTTACGGAAGAATCCATATCCTAGTTTTTCTGACTAGCTTTCTTCTTTGTTACTGAAACAAGGGAATCTTCCCCGGAGATTTCATATCTCCTAGAAGTTTCTAAAGATACGATCTAGTCTTCTCACAACACCTATCTCTCAATCCTGGAAGTTGTCTCTTCATCTGATCCTTTCTGAGATCAAGCTTACTTTTGAGTTCTTCTGGGTCTACAAGGACTTCATCATCTCTTACAGGGTATACTTGGTGTTGAATACCAAGTCTAAATATGAAACATGGAGTCAGGATTCAAATGAGTTATGCTTCCCGTCAAGGTGGCTTCATTAACCTTTGAACAATTCTACTGTTAGGTCATTTTTGGATCCTTCTGCTCCTTTCAATCAATATTCATATGAGATACTTTGAATCTCAAAAGATGGCTTATTCTTCATATTCTTTAGTACATGAGTGTATATGGTTATGTACATGGTTTTTTTCATATCTCATCTAATATTTTTCCTTCTTCAACCTTCACTATAGCTTCCTCAAGGTTATCACTTGTGACCTGAAACAAGGTCAACAAAACAACAAGAAAGAATAATACTCTTTTTATAATAGTAGATAAAACAAAGACACGAATAATCATCACAGTAGCTCCTTTAGATCTATCACTTATGACATGTCTGAAGCAAAGATCAAAAGTAATAAATACAATATGAAATGAGGTCAACACTCTTCTAGTGTTGTGATCAAACATTCCTCCATGGTAACCTGGAATTAACACAAGAAGTTTCTCCTAGAGGAGATTTTAGTTGTGTCTGTTACATTAAGAATTTATCTCAATATGCCCACATGATACTAAGTATAATATTCTTTCAAGGACTACTGCCTCAACTATAGTGTTTACTTGTAATGGGGTAGTTATCAATTTTTTCATGTGCAACTTTGAATCTTATCAACTTAATTAATCAAACCTGGAACCTGGAGTCTTGTCCTTAAGAATGAGTGTGTTGCTTTTCTTCCAAGTCTCCTTCACTCAACATGACAAGTGTTTTCTTCAACCTGTCTTTTGTACTAGGACAATATGCTATCTTGACAGAAGGTTGGGTTACAGAATAAACTCTATGATCTCAACTTTAATCCATCTAATACCTTGACTTTAATTTTGACCAAAGGTTAGTATGATGGTCATAGCTTCAACATGCAACCTAGATCAAAATAATGTCATAACAAATAGATGCATATCAAAGTAATCAAACATGGGTTTCATTATTCCTCTGAATGTGTTGGATCTTGAGATCCTTCTGGATCTATGGCAAGAGATCCCTTCTCTTTAAAATGCCATTTAAAGCTTGACAATTTAAGCATATGTGAGTACATACCTCTGATAACATTTGCAGGTAGTGGCACCATCTGGTAGCAGCGGTAATAATTACCAACTCTTTAAGAACTTCAAGGGTGACTGCAACAAGTACTACAACTGATACTGCATCTACAATTGATATTGTGACTGATTCTGAAACTGCAACTGCAACTGCAACTTAGGGTTTTATGAGGGAACCCTAATTTTTCAAACTTCAAATTTTGAAATTCTGATCCAGGGGCTAGATGCGTTGAGCTGAGGTGAGTAAGCTGGTATAGTTAGATTTCTGAAAATCCAAAATCCCCCCCCCCCTCAAACTTGACCAATGAATTTCTAGACTAGTGTTTCTGGTTTTCTGGTACTTCTGGTTTTCTAGTACTTTTGGTTTGTTGGTACCAGTGAAAACTAGGGTTTCACTTTCCGAGAGTTCTAACCACTGAAAAGGTGTGACCAAGATGCCAAAAGATTCACTAGGGTAGGGCTCACTTTTCTAGATGGGTTTTAGGAAAAAATTCCTCTCCAACAAAATGCCCTAATTTTCTTGTACGAAAACAACGACGTTTTTCTTTATCTTGTGAAAGATGCTCTCTTCATCTTAGCTCTGATACCATGTTAGAGTTTAAGCTATCATTAGGTTTCTTTTCAATTTACTAGATAACCATAACACAGATAGGATCACTGAGAGAAACACAATCACACGAGACACATCATTTATCCTGGGAAACCCTCATGGGGGAGAAAACCCAACAAAAAATTACTTAATATAGATAGCCAATACAATGCCAAGAGAATAAACCAAACACTACAAAAAGTCCTATCCCAAGTAATGCGCCTCTCTCTCTTCCTTCTTTTCCAACTGCAGCTCCAAACTTGTGCTCTAGATGATCGAATGAGTGAGTGACCAAATGAGGCACTGACCTCCTTTATTTATACAATCTGGCAGGTGCTGAAAGGAAGTGTCTTTTCACTGGCACGATCGACTTCTCTTCCTGGGTGGTTAAAACCACTTTAATTTATTCTGGGGGCTGACTTCTCATTTTGCATATTACAATTAGGGTTTGACCAATCCGAAAAGGTGGATTTGGTCATTTACAATACTTGACATGATCAATCCACAAAAGGGGATTGATCTAATGAATAATACATCAATAATAAATAGAATACTCTTTGCAGTTACAATATTTCAACAACACCCCCCTAATTCTGCAAAATGTGCAAGCAACCATTTTGTTAGAATTATGCATATTACAAAAGAAATTTTTCAAACAATGCTACATGTCTTTTCTCTTCTTAATTCATGAAGAAATATATTATCATTCTCCATATTATAAAAATTCCATGTTATTCTCCTATGAATCATCTTTCCAAAAATGACTATAATATTTCCCCAATTCGATATTTGAGCTTAAAGTTATGGCTTCCCGAAAAAAAATCACTTTCAACCTCTTTTCTTTTGTTTTGCAATAGGATCTTGTCGAAATATTCCACAACTCCTTTAGCTGGTACATAATTCAAATTTTGCACATGTGCTTCCTTCAATCCACTTTCCTTGTGACCATGGCTCTAAACCACGGGCTTATTCACTCTTTAGCATTGTTCCTTTAGCGCTTTTCCTTTATTCTTCTACACAAGAGCTTGTTCACAAATGTTTGAGGTCTTGGTTACTACTAGGCCCTTCACGCTTCTAATTGAACCCTTTACCTTATCATGAGACCGACAGTACCGGGACCAAGTCCTCCAGACTTCGGCCTTCAACTATTCTCCCTCTTCAATATTCCACTTCTCCCAAAGTAAAACTTCCCTGAAACCCTTCTATTAGCTCCACTAGCAGATATGATGGTTGAGTTTAATCTCCCGTTGACTAGATGATCTCGCACCATATGGAGGATTCAACGATATTGACGATCATGACTTAATATAACACTGAGATGGATTGCCTTAATCAATTCAGGACTTCGATGCTCTGGGACTTCGGAATATTACTACTCCCAAGCTGCTTAACTCCCCCAGAGTGATACTCATCGAAGCTCTTACTCTATCCTTCCACTATTAAATCGAATGGTCATGATAACTCCTATAGGGTCTTATATCAATGGAACACGTTAATTCACTACTCCAGGACTCTGGGACATTACAACTCTCAAGTTTTTCAACTTCCCCATAGTGATACTTGCCAAAGTAGTCATAAAGTGACGACGACTGCTTATCGTCAGTTAACGCTATCATTCCACTAGTCAATCCAATGACCATGACTTAATGAAGGATCAGGATGGACGATCCTTATTCCTTTAGGGAATTCGAAGCTCCAAGACTCCATGACATTACAATTCTCAAGTCGTTCAACTCCCCCAGAGTGATATATGTCGAAGTGCTTACGCCATCCTTCCATTGCTTGATCTAACAATTGAGAAAAGTATTGAATGGATCTTAGATCGACGGTCTGGATGAATTCATGACTCCAATATTCAACACTTTTGATGGTGGAGACATTAGACACCCCCTGGAGGCCATACTCCCGGAGATGACATGGAATGTTGATGTCACCTATGGTGACATCGACCGATGCCACGTGTGCCATGTGTCACTAAAAAATGAACAGGTTAGGGTCCGAAAGGTACTGAATCTAGGTGACACATGTCCCCACATGGTACCCCAACCACATGGCATAGGACGTGTCACCAAGCGAATGGATGGTCCACCATCTCTGCTCCATATCTGATGGCCTGCATTACTCCTAAATTCTTCCCTCAATCTAACAGTCGATGGGATTTTGAGAGTTCAACACTCCAGGACTCCAGGTTATAGCAGTTCTAAAATGGTTCAATTCTTCTAGAGTTAACTTCCCGAAGTGGTCAACACCGAATGACCCTAACCAACAACTGAGATTTCACCCGAGCCTCCTATCCGATCAGACGGCCGACAGGACTTCGCAACTTCAAAAATTTTCACGCTTTTGCTCTGTCTCCCATAATCACCGAAGCGACAAAGTTCCAGAGTTTTCCATCTCTTGCTTGGCTTCGATCAACGGTTGTGATCACTCCCGAGATCCAAAATGGATGACCATGACTCTACGATCCTTCACAAAGGATCTCTTTCTACACGACGCTCTGGCTTATGTGCAATCTCTACAGTGCTATCTTTCCCGAGCTTTAATATTGCAAGGATATACCATTTTTAACCATAATACCCCATCCATAGTTCTTACCCATACCAGTCCGTTGTTTCAACCAGAAGCTATGATATCAATCTGTAATGTACCCAGCCATCCATAGGCTGGGCACGCTACTTCAAGCTCACTTTTGAACTAATTTTGAATTCTTATACATTTTTAATTAATAAAGATGCATGAAATATTCACATGCATAGATCAAGATTCATGCTACAACATAAAATAAATGAAACATATGCCATGCAAAACAATACCCAACAAGCATGCATAATATAGATATGAATTCCATAGATAAATAAATACACAGTGGAAATAAATATACAGGTAAATGAAACCATGACATAGATCACTTATATTTAAGGAAATGAATCACCAACTAGTTGCAGACCAAGGATGTTCCACTCAACCGTAAACATTGTTTTTCCAAGTCTCGACAACAATGTCACCCCCAAGCCAGGGCTATGAATCCACAAGGACAGTTCCAAAGTGTCACTCAGCTTCCCAAACTAGTCAGCACTCGAGCTCTCACAGGCTTCTTAACACACACAACAATCTAAATTACACTAGCTCTCTTCTACCCAGCCTGCACAACCCAATAGAATGGACCCCCTTCTCTACCACGCAGTCCCTCAGTCTTTCCACCTCCTTCCAGGGCTCCAATGCATCTGGTCAAGAATCTCCATTCTAGGACTCACAAGATTCATAGTTATGGGCACAACTCAATGCATGCCAATGAATCTCAGGCATATAGGTAATAATTCATGGCTGGAATACACCAACAGTTATTACTGCCAACCAAACCATGGCTCCTCCCCACAATTTGTTTCTCTTTCCCAAGACAAGATCCAAAATGAATGAAGAATGAACATTGGGTGAAAGAGTGAATGGATTCATGAACAAATGAATGAGTGAAACAATGAAAAAGTGTGTGAGTGAATGAGTGAAGAAGAAGCCCCCAAACAACCCACAAGATGGTTTTATATAATTCTTGGAATTAGAGAACCACATGGCCTCCCCCAAGAAGCTCATGTAACTGATATTCTCCATTAAAACAAAATTGGGTAAATAAAATATAAAATAACTACTTAGCCCCTCAAGCCCCCTCTCTTGTGGAATCATAGCCCCCTATAACTATTGTCCTTATTTGTCTAACAACCAATGATGTATTTATTATTAATAATGGCTAGAACATTAAATTTCCTAGGCACATTGGCCTCTTTTAATTATTTGGGCACTCTGTCCTTTCATAGATTAACAAAATACATCATTTAATATGGGGCTCAAATCCTAGGGTATTACAGTTCTTAAAACACCCAAAAACATCACTTGGAATCTCTTTATGTATTCATGCATCCTAAACTATTATGAGTTTGAATCCAGGGAAATAGAGACTCCTCAAAAGTTATTACGGTGAATGTGTCAGAATATTACACTGAGGGGATCCTTTTATGAGATCATATTGTTTCTAATCTTCTATATTCACCGCTAAATGCATTTCCTAGACCAGTTTAAACTATAGATTCATAATTCTTTTAATGTCTCCTCGACAATACGCCAAAAATGACAGTACTAAAATATGTCATTTAAAAAGGACAAATGTCTTAAGGCTTCATTTAATTATCAACCTAGGGTTCTTTTGAAACTTATGAGATGCAGATGCTATCTACATAGAATTAAGAACCTATAGTTTGACTGGTTTATGATGAGGTTATTTAAATGTCTACTTATTGAAAAAGTTCAAATCAAAACCAAGAATAAAATAATTACTTTGATTGTATCGATCTGAATATTGGCTTCCATATTTATGGGTTTCAAAGACTCCCAACAATGTTATGGAAGTGAGACATGAGGTAACAATAATTTCATTTAACTTCAAGCTCTATATTATTGAAATAAACACTTAATGATGCAAATAAGGAGATTTTGTAGCTACCATCTACATCATGCATATACAACAAAAATACTTTGAAATTCAAAAGAAAACATAGTACATAAACCAAGAAACTCAAACTAGAAATCTATCTATGCAATAATAATCATAAGGTACCTCCTTGAAGTGGGACCTCCATGGATACTTCTTGTGTTTTCAAGAAGTATGCATAGTCTGAGTGTACAAAGATGTCAATATTCCACGAATTTCAAGGGATAAATTTGTGGGCATAGTTAAATGAGCTCAAACCACTCTCTATATTCTCTCTATTCATTGGTGAATTCGACTTGGTTCCCTTCGAATCTGGTCTTCATTAATCTCTAAAAAACCTTCATCTTTCTATCTCAGCCATGGAATATGCAACTTGTGATCTGCTTGATCATTTCTTGAAACTCATGGTTAGAATATTTTAATTTTATTTGAAGATAAAAAATCAAATATCTATTCTAATTTCATCATATAGACAAGAAAATATAAAAAACATAATCAATTTTACATTTGTACAATAAATGGCTAGGGTGGGTGTAGAATGGCATATATGAGGATTAATTTTGGGTTTTATAGACTCAAAACATTATCATAATAAAGACAAAAAGGTAATATTTATCAGTTCCATCAATGATAATATGGACCAATATACTATAACCACCCTAGATCCCTTAGTCAAAAATATATACTTCAAAATAGGGACCGAAGACTAAATGGGTTGTCCAAGTATTTAAATTGTTGACTTTTCCCCCATTGATGATATTCTAATGGAAAAGAGATCTAGTGGTGTGGTGTACAAAAAATATGTGAGGGATACTCATTCAAATGATATTTTCAAGAAGAAATGCCATTCTCCATCCAACCAAAACCACTTTGTGACTATCAAAATGAAATCACTAGAGATGGAAAAGGAGTATCTATAGGACATACTAGTATCCTTAGGGAGGGATACATAGTATATACTAAAAATATACCCCCCTTAAGGAGAAATATGTTAGGATTGAGGCCCTTAAGAATAATCAAGCAATTCCAATTTTCCCTTTGACTTAGAAAATGGTAAAGGAAAAATAGACATTAATATGTGAAGTCAATTTCCTAAGAAATGAAAACACTGTCTCAAATAAAAAAATCAAACTTTGGAAGAAAGGATAGTAGCACTATAATCTAAGAAGAGTAAAGCAACAAAGTTATCCTTGCATCCATATGAGGCCAACAAAAGGATCAATAACACACAATGTGAACTCACCCAAGTAAAAATGAACCAATGCATCACCTTCAATATTAGTAAGACTATGGATAAATACAAAGTCCAACTCCATAAAAACAAAAGTTGAGAAACTCCTCAAGGAATTTGAGTAGAAGAAAAGAAAAGGAGAGTGTGTTACAAAAGAACAATTCCATAAATTTTACTAACAAGAGGAAAGAGGATTTGAAAAAGAAAGAGAAAAATCAGGAAGAATCTTAGTGTAATGGCACAAGGAAAAGAAGCAAGTAGCGACATTGTCTAAGGAGAGAGTTACCCAAAAAACTAGGTATGTGGAAGGCTTGGCAGAGGCTAGACTATTGGCTACCATGAAAGATATCAAAATAATAGTTTTATGATATGCATTTGATGATGTTCCTAAACTCAGAGATCACTTGTATTACTACCTAGAGTTTGATGGTCTCCACTTGCAAGTAAGGAAATACGTGGATGAGACAAAAAAGGAGGTCAAGCTCAAGGCTATAGTGGCAGAGCTGATTGACTAGGTCTTCAATAAAATATCATCTCAAGCATTGGAATTATTAGGATTCAAGGATAAAACATCTATCTCTATGGATGTTGATACCCATACCAACAATTTTAAGAGATAGAGGATTACTATCAGGAAGGCCTCTTCAACAAAGAATCCCATTAGAAACTTCATAACTAAAATGGACACTATAATAAATCATGGTCTTCTATGTCCTTATGATTATTAGTTGGTATTTCACTCTTTAGAAAAATACCATGGGTTATTGAAGGAAGCATCAGGTGGGCTATCAAATGTGATAAACAAAGGGACTATTCCCTCAACCTATAAATTTTACAACCAACTACATTCATAAATCACCACCTAGACCCTCATAAAATTCCTTATCCACTCTCTAGCTCCATTGATTACAAAAATATATATATTAACAATTCATTCAAGACTTTGACAGGTGGCAATATAATCGATGAGTAAGGATGGAAATAACGCAACATTGTGTTTGAATTTACCACCAAGGAACCCTAGCAAGGGCCACCTTAGGAAGTCCCTCATCTAGCTCAATTTTTTCTTGGATAGTAGGCACCTTACAACCTTCCTACAACAACAACAACATCTCAGGAAACACCACCTTCTCAAGTTAAAAAAGGAAGTAATTTCAAAACTAAAAGGAAGCCAAAATGGTAAGCAACCATTTTTAGTTAGGATTTTTACATGTGTCCCGAATTTTGTTGGAATTAGAGATGAGTAGTGGCCCTTAATTTAAGGTTAATCCCTAATCAAGAGGAAACTAATAACAATAGAAATAGACCATGTAGATCCTATATAAGTGGCCCTTGGCATAAAAAAAGGATCAATATTTTGGATACCTCTAGGTACTGACCCAAAAATATGATTTGGGATCAACATGATAGTTTTCATTGTTAAATCTTCCCAAGTTAATAAGAGGCTTTCTCTAAGTAGCCTTTCAAACTCTATTTCTAGTCAAATAAAGTGATGGGATTCATCCTCATTATGAATATTTCTCCATTAAATAGTATCATAGGGTCACATTCACTAATTATTTCCAACACATATTGACTTATTAGTCACTATAAGAGTATTAGTGGTTAGTTTTAGTTCACTTGGTTTCAATCCAATATGGTTTCAATGTTTGTGTTTCAATTTGGTTAGGCCTCACTCATTGAGTTTTGGTTAGTAGGGATAAATGGATTCTATATACATAACATTCCCTAGCTTACTATCACCCATAAGACACCTTCATTGTATATATTAAGGCCAAGTGTGCAATAATATCTCATCAACATGTAATTAGGCTCAATTTGGCCTTATTTAGCTTGTTTCAGGATCACATTCTTTTGGACTTAAGGGAGTTCATCCTAGGATTATTTCTAAGGTTAAAATCCCTCCCATATAATCAATACATTTGTTAAAGACGATTAGTTTAGATTTCATGAGATGTAGACTCAATTTGCAAAAAAATCAATGTTGATCTGTTTCACTACTCACTAGGTGGATTCCACATGAGCTAGATTTTTCATAGAATATAAATATTATGTATGTCAAATTTTTGCAAACTCCAATTGTTGTACCTTGTAGGGGCTGGGATAGTATTTCCAATGAACCATCATTTTCCAATTTCCAAGTTCACATTCCTAGTTTATGAAGGGTGAAAGTTGCACACCTCTTATAGGGACAAATATTATTGTTATGACTTATTTATTAGATTCTACTATGAATATGATCCAGAGAGAAAATGAGGTCTATTTCTAATGTAGGGAAGTTATATACCTTTCCAATGGTATATCACATGCTAGGTTTTGAGCCTCGATTGTTAAGAATGAGCTTTCGCAAGTTTGAGACTAGTTTCATGGAAACAATTTTGTGGTAAAGGTTCAAAGTTTAAAACATATTGTTGAGGGGCAGTGGATCAAAACATTGGTGTTGCCATGTTGTATATCACTTAGATATATTTCCATTGACACTTCATTTTCCTCATTCCAACGTCAAATGACCCATTTAGATCTATCACAAGTCTTTGTATTGGTTATGAACAGATAGTCTAGGAAACTTGCATGGCATATATTCAAATAATTCAAATCAATATTTGGTAGCCTCATGTTAGATTTGTGAGTTAATGTCATTGAAACACTTGTATAGATACTTCTAACAATAAATTTGAAAATTTCAATCCCTTTTAGGCCCAATTGGAAAATCAATGTTTAAAGATATATCTTCTTGGGGAAAATTGAACACCTAGTTGGTAGGGGATAGTATTGTTGGTTGTGTAGTTGAGACAAGGTCATTTATTCCTTTATAATAGCATGCTCCATGTCTTATTTTGACTCCATCGTATCTAGCTCCATCGTCAATCTCCTCTGACCAAATTCCTTTTAAAAATTCAACCCTATTGAATTGGCACAAATTTTTAGAGAGAGAGAGAGAATAGAAAAAAACATGAGCATGCCACACATGCCTCATAAAAAAAGAGAAAAAAATGAAAAATTAGAAAAAAATTGAAAAAATACAAAACTTTTCTTCTTCCCCATTCATTTCTCCATTTTTCCAAAACACTCTAGGAGAAAGGATTTATAGCTCTAGTTCATAGGTTAAGGTATGTGAGTATGGATGAAGGATAATAGTATGTACACCCTTCATTCATAATGAGTAGGTACTATCTGGCCATTCCCCTCATCAACTTATCAACTTACTTTCATAAGATCCATTTACCTCCATGATTGAAAGTTTGATTTCATTGTAATGTTGGTTCTTAGTTGAATGAATGGTTAGGGATCATATTCATTGTGTGCTAGTTCATATTTCTATGAATATATAGTTCAATTCTTCTTCACATATGCTTGGTTAATGGTGGATTTCAGTGGTGATTAGGGATCATTGGGAGAATTTCAAATATTTTCTTTTGTTGGTTTTATAGTTGATTTAGTACTATTGTTATGGTTATGTGTGAAAATATAGTGTGGGTTTTGAACCAATTCCCCCCCTCCTCCTTTAGTTATTGCAAATTCCAATCCAAATACATATCCCAAATCTCGAACCATGGCTTGGCTCCCCCTCCAATTACAAAGCTCAATTGTGGCTCTTCCATTTCATATCTCCATCTCTCCACAACCATAGTCCAAATCCAACCCACATGGCTCCCTCATCCCACATAATCCCATCACCCCTTTCAAAACCTCCATCATTACTCCAAATCCTCACCCGATAGCACACCCAAAGAACAATTGAGCCACAACCAGGAGAGGTAGCCCCCTCCAACCTTTACATAACATTCTCCAAATCTATCACCAATGGGCCATCTCTACCTGGTCCAAGGGGTGACAATATACAAAACCGACGTCGATGTGTTTCTCAGATCGATGACTCCTCCCTTTGTCCATTGATAATTACATAGAAGAACAAGTAGTGAGTTGTTTCGCCGCTCACCCAACTTATGCAAGGAGTGAAGATTTACCAAAAACGTTTTTATATGGTTTGAAATTTAAAATGGTGGGTATGTAGTATTCATACCAAAAAGAAAAATCCTCCAAAGTTTTATATATAGCTAGGTAAGTTTATGACTTATATAGGAAAACATTAATTATTTTGTGTGTGTGTGTGTGTGTGTTATTTTTTTATTGATATTTACATTTTATATAAATTAAAATTTATATTTCATATAATTTTTTTTATATTCTATATAAATAAAAATAAATAAATAATTTATTAACACACACACATACTTTATAATACAATTTGATTATTCCCCCCTAAGAGACATTGGTTGAACTAATAACAAAACTTCACAATCTAGAGGTGAAATTTTTCTTGAAAAGAATCCAGACAATCATGAAGAAGTGTAGAATGAAACTACAACCATATGAACAAAAAAATATGCTCCAAATTTAAGTGAAGTTTTCAGGAGTGCATAGGACCCATTTTCAGTATTGAAACTAGTGCCATAAAGAATCCTAATTGGAGGCCTCATAGGAGATGTATTTTTCAAAATTGAAAGAAACTCATTTCACCTATAACCCAAGAAGTTTGTAGTATCCTAGCAATTTCTCATTTCATTTCAAAATCTTATTTTTTTTCTCAAATATTCCCAATTCAACCCTCAAACCAACACTTTGTCAAGACCTTTTCATGCCAAATATTACTTATTTTGAGCCCTGTTATCGCATAGTTTGTAGCTAGGAGAAAAGTGTATAAGATAAAAGGCCAAACTGGTGTAACATGAACCTATCCCACCCAATGTCACCACGATGGGGAGGTTCTTTCTCTTTAGGGAGGTGAGGCCCATAGGAGATATCCCCGGTGACCTGGGGATTTGAGGAGGCTAAAGGATATTAAGACAATGGAAAGAATCCCCCCTTCACAGATCACCACCAAACAGATAGTCCCGGCTAAACAGTCAATAAAGTAAATCCCCAATGAAGAACACCTTCCTGGAACAAAACAACAACACATTGAAATATAGCTAAGCTATATTTCAATGGGGTAGTACTTCATAAGACTATCTGATGAATATATATATATATATATATATATATATATAAGCAATTTGAATATAAATAGGAGTCAATGTTTATCAATAGCAATAAAAATCCTGTCACTTCATCAATAATTATTAAAATGATGTGGCATTCAATGTAATAAACCAACACTTCAATTAACTTATGCCTAAATCCCCATTTAATTGCTCAAAGACAAAAATGTTGTTGCATCAATGTTATAATAGCAAAGAGTGACATCAACACTTAGGGTTAGTAGGGTTAGCTAGAGCTAGGGTTAGTGTAGTTAGGGTTTCAATTCAAAGTGTTTGAGAGTATTGTGATCAAATTCACTTCAACGCTGGAGGACTTTCAAATCAGTTCCTTAGGGTTTAATGGAGTCATAAGTGAAGGACACAAGAGTTGAAGGAGGCAAGATTTCAAGGACTAGAGGGAATATTTTTGAGTTGTTGCAAAGGAAAGGCCTCAAAATCAAAACCCTAGGGGAGAGAGGCTCACTCCGGTGTTGCTAAAGCAAGGCCTCATTCTCTCTCCTCCTTCCTAGCAAAACGACTAGCTCAAGAATAAAAATATAACCAAAACAAGAGGGTTTGATGAGGTGAGGTGTTGCTACAACAAGGACTTTTAGAAAACCCTAGAAAGAGTACGACCCTAGTGTAGTAGACCTATGCCAAGGACGTCTCACTCTTCTTGGCGTTCACTTGGTACGGCTAACAAAGAGGAAGAAGAAATAGTAGTGTAGCTACGACTAGGCTCTTTCTTCCTTCTTCAATGGCTGAAAGTTTCTCTATCAGGGGACATGAGACAAGGACCTACTTGTGTGCTTGTCACCTAGGGTTTTGATTTAGCAAAATTCATAAACACATGCAAGAAATTAAACTACAACCATTCATTCAAGAAGTTTTGCAGAAAAAATACTTACAATTCATCAAGAAATAACCATGCAAACCCTAGTTGTAACACCTTCCTTCAAGAGAAACACCATAAATGCAAAAAATGACTTCCTTTAACAAGTGCGCATCACTTAATCCAGCCAAATACCAAAGAGAGGGCACAAATTTCAGTCCTCTTTTGGATTGAACGAGTTTTGATGATAAACTGAGGAAAAAGTCCTCAATATATATTGTATCAATGACCTAATTTACTTTTTAGGTCATAAAAAGGCTGACAAGGACATAATAACAAAATTGTACTATTTTTACATTAAATGCTAGACTAAAACCCTAATCAAGCAAAAAGGTAAGACGCCACCCCTTCCTAGGGTAACGTTAGCCCCTATCAGGGAAAATGTAGCCCCCTGAAGCAAGACATTAGACCTCATTAGGCTCCTCTAAGCTGCCACACGTTCCAACTACCATGTCCATCTGCCAACATGCTCATGATGACATCATAAGCCTCCTGGTGACGTCCTGGGCCATCTAGAGCCAACGCCCCTCTGAAAGTGGATCAATCTCCCTAGGCCAAGTAGTGTCGGGGTGCCTCTGGTGGAACATTCTCTTCTTCTCAGGTGCAAAGTCTCTGGTCATCCTTTTTCCTGTCTCTACCTTTTGATGGGGTCTCAACATCCATCTAGTGGGCTCTTTAGCCCCATGAAGTTCCGAACTGATCATCTCCCCATGTGTACCGGTCCAAATGGTACCTGTCCATCGAGCATGGTCCTGCACATCAAAGCTACGCCCTCCATGGGCTCATCAGTCATAGGGATCATAGCAATGTCAATCACATATCATCATTAATATTATTAAACATATGCATAAAATCCCTAATACATCTGTCAATAGCTCAAAGACATTACACAAGCCTACTATACAAATCTGGATGAAAAGACAAAACATTCTATTGAGCTAGTGTCCATCGGAAAAGGTGAGTTCCCAGAAGAAAACCTCATCAAAACCATGTGAGTGGGTGATGTGCTTAAGGGAAGTCCAAGAATGTGGGTGAAGTGAGGGCCAAGGATGCAATGTGTTATCTGTGGGTGCCTTTGTAGAAGGCGAGTTGTACTTGTCATATATGCACTCTTTCCAAGCCCATTCTTGCCTTTATTCTTGTATTGCTTTTATTTTTCTTTTTGTTCAAGATCTAATCAGGGGAAACTACCCTGGTGTGGTGACCAGTGGTGGCAACGTTACCCACAAGTACTTTCAAAGAAATGAAAGGTTGGCTCATGATGAGACCCCCTTTCCCTTGGCCATGCAACCAAGAGTCACTGCCCTGGTGTGGTAAGAAGCTGGTGGAAATGTCATACTGCTAGGTACCCATGGACCTAATAGGTTGGCTCGTGATGAGACCCCCTATCCTCTGACTAGGTCTTGTTTTATTATTTTTTCGGGTCCCTCTTGTTTCTTGTTGAGAATCCTTTTATTGATTTCTCGAGGATCCCTGGGTGAATCATCTTGAGGTTTTATTCTTAGGATTTTATCTTTTACCAGCTTACTTTTACCTTCTGGGCCTTTAGCCCCTTCTTCCCACGAGATAAGGTGCAATCCTGAAAATAGGTCAACCCAATTCTCGGACAAGGGGAGTGGGACATATGAGTAGGAAATAAGATGAAATAGTGGTGCTATGATGGGAGCGGACGATGGCTTTTCAGAAGTACCCCCAGTGGAAAACCAAAACCTATGGACAAAGGCTTGCTAGGACACCCTGTCAATACCCCCGGACATGGTCAAGTGGGCAAATGTAATATCCAAGCAGTTGTTAGAAACAAAAGGGATCATATGCATATATTTAAAATTTTTAATGATCAAAAGTGACAGATACCATGATACCTGGACCAATTACCTGATGGAGCAAGAACCCTTTCTGATACAGGACCAAACCGATGGTGATGGATGCTACTTCTACTGACAAGATAAGGATGATTGAAGAAGAAAAGGTGGGCCCTCCAGGGCCATGCTTAGGTCAATCCTACTCTTGGTACTCCATGTCTAGGACCTGTGGGCCTCGAGACATGATCTCCTAGTTATCCCTAAAAAGTGGGGATAACATATAGCTCCAACTCAAGGACATGTGCTCACCATAGAGAGCATGAGAACCTCAGCATCTCTGGCATAATCTACAGACATGCTCAATCTTGATAGAAGTATTAGTAACAAAATTGGGGTGGTAATGCCACCCCAGCATATTGGGCGTAGTCAAACAACCAGTGAAGCCAATCCAACAATGTCCCACAATACCTGCCTTTGTGCTTCATCATAAACCAGAACAGTGAAAAATCAAGCACAAAAATGACATGCGTTAGATAATGTATCATATCATTGGAAATCATAAAGTCTAACTCATGGAGGCGGGTGGGAGGGATAAAATTTCGCCAAGTCCATCTCTGAGGAAAGTACTCAATCCACCTCTGGAAGGGGTCATGAAGAGTCCATGGTTCATAATAATAGCTCAAAAGGTCTGCAAACTAGCTACATAGGACATCCTCATGCCCTAAGGCCTGGGAGGGGATCGACAAAGATCTAGCAGACAACTGGAAAACTCTCAAGGGAAAGTTGAAAAAATGAGATGATAGACTGAAATATGTAGTTTTCAACCAATCCTTGGATTCTCGGGTTTTCTTCAAAGGAAACTCAATGAAAAAGGTATAATTCCCAACTACACCTTTAATGATACATCAAAGTAAGGTAATAAGAGGTGGTTGGAGAAAAATGTCATGAGAGTCTCTCTCTAGGCAAACAATGTTCGTACTCCTGTCAAAACTTGAGCACAATGGTGGTTGATAGTCATGTTCATAGAATAAATCCAAATTCTCATAGGATAAATCATCAAAGTCCTCAAGGTATGACCAAAAATAATTAGGAAATCATAACATCAATCATCCTTGGGTGTTTGGGGAGCATCGGTAAAAAACTCATCTCCTTGTTTCCACTAGTCAAGAGCTCACTGTGATAATTGCAAAGGGAAAACTTGGAGATGACTCCTTATGTCATAGATAGGATCCATATCATAACCAAATGCATCCCACCTACGTATCCCAACATGTATGAACTCATCAAAATCAGCTATGTCAGTATCAGTATCATAACATGGAGGGTTGAAATCATTCAAAAGCTCACCCATCTCCTCCTCTTTTCTCAAATCATAAAGTAGACAATTACCCGAATCTTGGAGAGGAGGGTAACTTACTTTTTCTTCTTGTGTAGGAKCTTCTAGGACTTGGGCATATTTGGCATGCATTAATTTCTTATCCTTGGTCATGCAACAAGGAAGATGCTCTTCACTTGGGGATTCCATTTCTCCATCACTTTCTGAATCATGAAATAAGGTATCATAAAAATCCTGAAAAGGAAAGAAACTAACCTTATCGTTTTGTTGTTGTGTAGGTGGAGAAGGCTTATGGATCGCTTCATCAAGGGGAAGAGGGCATGTTGATACTTTGTTATTGGGTTCTGTCTCCTCAACTATTTCTTCAGCAATCCCTCGTCGATATGTGGTTTGTTCCCCTTCTTCTTGGAGATCAATGATGAAGCTCTCAAGGGTAAACAAACTTTCTCCATTGAGAGTACTTAAGGTAAAGAGGCATCCTATATCAAACAAGGAGATCTTCTCCTCAATCACTGTAGCCATGTAGTAAGCTTCATCGAGCGTCCTTGGGGTTATTTTATCAAGAGGGAAACTCAGATACCCCAAAAGTGCACAAGTAAAGAGAAGGACCAGGTATCTCTCCTCAGGATGATAACTCTCAGGAATCTGATATAGCATGTTCTCAAATCTAATCTGGAAGTCTTTGACAATTTCATCCTCAGCTTGTATTATGTTCTTGAGTTCTTCTAATAGTACCGAGATGTCTTCTTACTGGATATCCCATCTCTCAAGAAAAACTTTCTCAAATTGCTCCATAGTTGTGATGCTAGCCTTGGGGAGGTTATCATACCATTCTTTGGCATCGTAACAAAGTGTGGCAGAGAAAAGTTTCATGACCACATCTTCAGCATAATCATTGACTGGTTAGGATAGGAAGAAATTCCATAAATTTCTCATGTGATAGTTAGCTCTTTCTCTATCACCACCAGAGAATCCAAGGAGAGAATTTATGTATTCAAAGGGCATTTGTTGAGGGAACGCTGGGATGTTACTCATGTCTAAAGGCTTGTAGTTCCCGGGATCCCATTATGAATTCATTGTTGGCTTCGTCATCAGTGGAGTCGCCAAGTAAGATTGTGAGATAAGGCTCTGAGGCAAGGCTTACCGAAAATATTTTTTGTCTGTGGAGAATTGACTCAGTGTTCCCCGACAACGACGCCAAAATGTTATTGCAGAGTTTGTAGCTAGGAGAAAAGTCTATAAGATAGAAGTCCAAACGGGCGTAACAGGAACCTATCCCACCCAATGTCACCATGATGGGGAGGTTCTTTCTCTTTAGGGAGGTGAGGCCTAGAGGAGATGTCCCCGGTGAACTGGGGCTTTTAGGAGGCTAAAGGATATTAAGACAATGGAAAAAATCCCACCCTCACAGATCACCACCAAATAGATAGTCCTAGCTAAACAACCAATAAAGTAAATCCCCAATGAAGAACACCTGCCTGGAATAAAACAACAACACACTGATATGTGCAAGCTATATTTCAATGGGTTAGTACTTCATAAGAATATCTTATGAATATATATATATAAGCAATTTGAATATAAATATTGACGGAGTCAATGTTTATCAATAGCAATAAAAATCATGTCACTTCATCAATAATTATTAAAATGATGTGGCATTCAATGTAATAAACCAACACTTCAATTAACTTAGGCCTAAATCACCATTTAATTGCTCAAAGACAAAAACATTGTTGCATCAATGATATAATAGCAAAGAGTGATGTCAACACTTAAGTTTAGTAGGGTTAGCTAGAGCTAGGGTTAGTGTAGTTAGGGTTTCAATTCAAAGTGTTTGAGAGTATTGTGATCAAATTCACTTCAATGCTGGAGGACTTTCAAATCAATTCCTTAGGGTTTAATGGAGTCATAAGTGAAGGACGCAAGGGTTGAAGGAGGCAAGATTTCAAAGACTAGAGGGAAGATTTTTGAGGTGTTGCAAAGGCAAGGCCTCAAAATCAAAACCCTAGGGGAGAGAGGCTCACTCTGGTATTGCTAAAGCAATGCCTCGTGCTCTCTCCTCCTTCTTGGAAAAACGACTAGCTCAAGAATAAAAATATAACAAAAACAAGAGGGTTTGATGAGGTGAGGTGTTTCTATAGCAAGGCCTTTTAGAAAACCCTAGAAAGAGTATGGCCCTAGTGTAGTATACCTAGGCCAAGGAGTTCTCACTCTTCTTGGCTTTCACTTGGTATGGCTAGAAAAGAGGAAGAAGAAATAGCAGTGTAGCTACAATTAAGCTCTTTCTCCCTTCTTCAATGGCTAAAAGTTTCTCTATCAGGGGACATGATACAAGGACCTACTTGTGTGCTTGTCACCTAGGGTTTTGATTCAAAAAAATTCATAAACACATGCAAGAAATTAAACTACAACCATCCATTCAAGAAGTTTTGCAGAAAAAATATTTACAATTCATCAAGAAATAACCATGCAAACCCTAGTTGTAACACCTTCCTTCAAGAGAAACACCATAAATGCCAAAAATAACTTCCTTCAACAAGTGCACATCACTTAATCCAGCCAAATACCCAAGAGAGGGTGCAAATTTCAATCCTCCTTATGGAGTGAATGATTTCTGATGATAAACTGAGGAAAAGGTCCTCAATATATACTGTATCAATGACCTAATTTACTTTTTAAGTCATAAAAAGGCCGACAAGGCCATAATATCAAAATTATATTGTTTTTACATTAAATGCTAGAATAAAACCCTAATCAAGAAAAAAGGTAAGACGTCACCCCTTCCTAAGGTGACGTTAGAACCTATCAGGGAAAATGTAGCCTCATGAAGCAAGATGTTAGCCCTCATTGGGATCCTCTAAGTTGCCACACGTGCAAACTACCTTATCCATTTGCCAACATGCTCATGATGACATCATAAGCCTCCTGGGGACGTCTTGGGCCATCTAGAACCAATGTCCCTCTAAAAGTGGGTCAATCCCCCTAGGCCAAGCAGTGTCGGGGTGCCTCTGGTGGAACGTTCTGTTCTTCTCTAGTGAAAAGTCTCTAATCATCCTCTGTCCTATCTATGCCCCCTGATGGGGTCTCAACATCCATTTGGTGGGCTCTTTAGCCCCATGGAGGTCCGAACTGATCATCTCCCCATGTGTACCAGTCCAAATGGTACCTGTCCATCGGGCATGGTCCTGCACATCAAAGATACACCCTCCATGGGCTCATCAGTCACAAGGATCATAGCAATGTCAATCAAATCTCATCATTAGTATTATTAAACATATGCATAAAATCCCTAATACATCTGTCAATAGCTCAAAGACATTACACAAGCCTACTATACAAGTCTGGATGAAAAGAAAAAATGTTCTATTGAGCTAGTGTCCATCAAAAAAGGTGAGTTCCCAGAAGAAAACCTCATCAAAACCTTGTGAGTGGGTGATGTGGTTAAGGGAAGTCCAAGCATGTGGGTGCAATGAGGGCCAAGGATGCAATGTGTTATCTGTGGGTGCATTTGTAGAAGGCGATTTGTACCTATCATAGATGCACTCTTTCCAAGCCCATTCTTTCCTTTATTATTTTATTTCTTTTCTTTTTCTTTTTGTTCAAGAGATAATCAGGGGACACTGCCCTGGTGTGGTGACCAGTGGTGGCAGCGTTACCCACAAGTACTTTCACAGAAATGAAAGGTTGGCTCATGATGAGACCCCCTTTCCTTTGGCCATGCAACTAAGAGTCACTTCCCCGACGTGGTAACCAACTGGTGGAAATGTCATACTGCTAGGTACCCGTGGACCTAATAGGTTGGATTGTGATGAGACCCCCTATCCTCTAACTAGGTCTTGTTTTATTATTTTTCTGGGTCCCTCATGTTTCTTGCTGAGAAGCCTTTTATTGCTTTCTCAGGGATCCCTGGGTGAAGCATCTCGAGGTTTTATTCTTAAGATTTTATCTTTTACCAGCTTACTTTTACCTTCTAGGCCTTTATCCCCTTCTTCCCATGAGATAAGGTGCAATCCTGAAAATAGGTCAACCCAATGCCCGGACAAGGGGAGTGGGACAAATGAGTGGGAAATAAGATGAAATGGTGGTGCTATGATGGGAGCGAACGATGGCTTTTCAAAAGTCCCCCTAGTGGAAAATCAAAACCTATGGACCAAGGCTTGCTAGGACACCCTATCAATCCCCTTGGACATGGTCAAGTGGGAAAATGTAATATCCAAGTAGTTGTTAGAAACAAAAGGGATCAGATGCATATATTTAAAAGTTTTAATGATCTAAAGTGACACATACCATGATACGTGGACCAATTACCTAATGGAGAAAGAACCCTTTCTGATACAGGACCAAGCCGATGGTGATGGATGCTACTATTGCTGAAAAGATAAGGATGATGGAAGAAGAAAAGGTGGGCCCTCCAGGGCCATACTTAGGTCAATCGTGCTCTCAATACTCCATGTCTAGAACCTGTGGGCCTCGGGACATGATCTCCTAGTTATCCCTAAAAAGTGGGGATAACAAGCCCAATTTGCACCAAATTAAAGGAATTATGGTGATCATGTGTTGGCACCAGGCCTAAGTAGAAATAAGGACAATCGTGTGAAAAAAATTGTGTAGAAACATAAGTAACAACTGGAGAAAGAACAACACGCGCGCATGCAAGAATGCGTGCACAAGGAAAACAACAACTGGAGGAAGAATAATAGGCACGTATGGGAGGAAGACCTAACGTCGGTAGGGTTAGGATTTTGGGAATGATTTGTAAATGGCTGAAGAGCCATAAATGTATAAATATAGATACATAGGTATCATGTAGAGGTTTGAATTTTTTGTGTTGAAAATTTGTGTATTAGCTCGGGGTGTTAGTATTGTTATCCTAGTTTTTTACTGTAGTCATGCATGAGTGGATGCGTTATGAAATATTGACTGTTTGAACTATTTTTTTAATTTTTTGAGCTAGGGGAGAAGGAAAAGGGTAGATTCTGGGGATTAGATCACAGGTTGAGGGTCCTGGTGTGATCTAGTTCGCCTCATATAAATTCTACCCATAAGAGGGGAATTGTAAGTGCGTGGCACCATAAATGTAGAACTGCCATAATAAAAGAGCCAAGAGACAAATCTTTGTGGACGTAGCCCAGGAGGGGGTGAACCACGGTAATATCTATGTAATGCGATGAATGTATGCATCTGTTTACTTTATTTTAGCAGTTATTGTTATGCTTAATAATTGAGTTAATATATTGTTATGGAACACGAATATGTTGCTCAGGAAGTAACCTGTGTAAGGGAAATATGTACCTGTGAGGAATAGGTATATTACCTTCATAGTTCGTAGTGCATGGCTCTGGTTAACAAACCCCTATCTCATACTCAATCCTAGGCTGTAAACACCTGAGTCTTACAACCACCCATTTAAAGCTATCTCGGGTGAGACTGTGCAGTGCATTCTATGTACTGTATTGCCTTCTGGTTTACCAGGAGGGTCAATAGTTTTAGAGGCTTTGTTGGAAACCTGAATGACATGAACCCTGGGTCAATAATGTTGAAATAATGTAACTGCGAAGAGCATTCTTATTATTTTGTTATTGGATTAAATCCCCATTGTGGATTAATCATGTCATTATTATTATTTTTATTATTAGATTAATCCCCATTGAGGATTAATCAAGTCGGTAAT
>ML783305.1:177448-191878 GCA_009831015.1 Picea engelmannii | reverse complement strand
AAAACCAACTCAAGAGTTGCAAGTTGAGGTTTATGCCAACGTGCTCTCGGCGTCTATTTCTATGTTTGTAAAAAGAGTCGCTAAGCAAATCCTGGTGGAAAATTTTGAGGAGGCCAAGACAATAGAATTCCAGATGAAAGGATGTAAAGAGGGCCAGGTCTCTTTAGTGAAAAAATAAATCCATCCCCCTCCCAGGAGAGGACTCCTTCTGACTAGACCTCTAGGAAAACCAGTTGAACAAACTCCCGACAAAGGTAATGGTGATATAGAAGATCTACAATGCATGGTTAAGAAATTATCAAACGAAATCATATACATGAAGAGAAATGCAGGGGAGAGAAACCAAGGCCAAAGGCCCTATAAGCCTTTCTTTAAAAGAAACCCACCTTTCAAATCAATTGAACCTCCCCCCGCTAACTTAAATATCGATCTAGGGAATGTCACGTATGATTCTTTCTATACTTATCATAAGGAAAGCCACTCTGAAAGAGACTGCCCTCAATGGGTACATGCCATGAATTTGATGGCCAATCGTTTTCTAGATGAAGTCTCCCTGACTGAACAGCCAAGCAATTCGGTTATGAATATTGTTGACCAGGAAGAAGTTGACCCACCATGAGATACAACCATGATGATATGGGACCCGGACTTGATCATGCCTTCCGACGATTTGTTTGAGTCTCGGGACCAACCCGTGGAAGTTTCGATGATACAGACACACAGTAAGGGCCCGCCCGGCTCCAAAGATACCGATGCCACATGAGCCTCACAAATTAAGTTAAATCCCGACCACCCAAAAACATCTTTCACTCTCGGTAAAAATC
This sequence comes from Picea engelmannii, assembly GCA_009831015.1. Taxonomy (NCBI): domain Eukaryota; kingdom Viridiplantae; phylum Streptophyta; class Pinopsida; order Pinales; family Pinaceae; genus Picea; species Picea engelmannii. Next base: position 191,054 of record ML783305.1, on the reverse strand, counting down.
CTATAAGCATTCATACCGAGGAATCTCCCAAGCTAGATTACAACGTGGTCAAAGATTTGAAAAAGATAAAGGTCAATATTTCAATTATGAATATATGCAGGATCCCTCAGCAAAAATACTTTCTATTACAGACCTTGAACTCTGCGGAAAAATCGACGACGGGAAATTGCTCAGAAAGAAGTTTGACTCACACATATCCGGTGGGAAAACCAACTGTGAATACCTGTTCGGGAGATAGAAAGGAAAAACCTTTTTTCCCCCCAATTCTCCTAACGTTTGAAATCTTCAATAGAAACCTCCACAACTGTTTGGTAGATTCTGGAGCATCTTCCAACATCATGCCCTTGTGTGTTTATAAGAAATTGAATGTCATTCCTCTCAATACTGATAAACATGTCATACAATTGGACAGGACCTAAGTCAAGGTCATAGGAATACTCAAAGACGTGATGATCAAAATATCGATGCACCCCATGTTTGTGAAAGTGATTGACATTATTGTAGTAGATATCCCAGAGGCATATGGGCTATTACTAAGTCGAGATTGGTCTAAAAAGATAAACAGATACTTTAGTGTGGACTGGGCACACCTTTGGCTACCACTGAAGGGATACAATAACATGATCAAAATCGACAGGGAGATATATCTAAAACATATGGTCATTGATTTAGAAACCCCTAACGATCCCTCGTCCACAGATTTCCCCATACTGGGAAATTATTCCTGTGAATCCTACTTTGGAAATCCCCCCCCCTCCTATCTGATGTTCCTCTTACCCAAAAATCTGAATTGATTTTCCAAGAGAAATCGTCGATACCAACAAGGAACACCCTCTTCTGCCAAAACTCAATGCTAGAGCTTGCGAAACAAGAGGTCAAGGAGAAAGAAACTAATAAGGGAAATGAAAATAGTGATTCTCGTTCACAAGTTTGGACCCTCTATTTTGATGGATCTAAATCTCAAGAAGGGTCTAGAGCAGGATGCATCTTCATCGATCCTATTGGTAAACGTCATTTCTTGTCTTGTAGGCTATAATTCGAATGTACCAACAACACTACCGAATATGAAGCATTGGTACAAGGATTAAGGAAGCCCATCAATTTGGATATCAAAGAACTGGAAGTTTTTGGGGACTCTGAAATTATTGTTAGACAAGTAAGAAATACTATACATTTCAATTCTCCTCATCTAAAGAACTATCAGCAGGAGGTGAATAGGTTAATAGAGCACTTTGAGGATTTTAATATCATTGTGATCCCCAGAACAAAGAATATTCTTGCTAACTCCTTGTCCAAAGCCACTTCTAGGTTGTCGCCTTTAGAAGATTATGAAGCCTCCTGATTCATTGTGGAGCTGCTCTACAAACCATCGGTACCTAATAACATTTCCAATTGGAAAGTCTTCGAAGGAGATGAACAAATCATAAACTTCTTAACTAACCAAGATAATTTCAAATATCTCTATATTGATGATGACGAATTCCAAGAGTTGTCCACAGAAACCGATCCTCGGACGGGACGACCTATGGATAAATCAAAGGGTCACACAATCCCGAAAGGGATAGCTAATCTAGAAAATCTATTTGATCTGAAAGAGTTATTTAGGGGACCCAAAAATGCAAAGACTGGTAGCTCTTGTCCCCTGCATGAAACTATAAATCTTGGAGCCCTAGAGAGTTCAAAGAATTTGAATCTGGGTAAGACTATATCTAAGGAAGAGAGGAAAGTTTACCTCAAATTATCCAGGCAATACTAAGATGTCTTCGTGTGGTCCTATAGGGATTTGAAAACATATGATACCCGCATCATTCAACACACCATCCCTTTAAAATTGGAAGTGAAACCTTTCCAACAGAAGCTCTGAAAGTATCACCCATCCTTGGAACCTCTTATGTATCAAGAATTAAAGAATCTTTTAGATGCCAAGATCATTTTTCAGGTTAGGCATTCCACTTGGGTAGCGAACCTTGTTCCGGTGAGGAAAAAATCAGGGGAGATCCACCTATGTGTATATTTTAGGAACCTCAACAAGCCTTCAGAAAAGGAAAATTACCAAGTCCCACCGATGGAACAACTTCGACAGACCGTGTCTGGCTCAAAGATATTGTCTCTACTAGATGGTTTCTTAGGTTATAACCAAGTCCTTGTTTCAGAGGAAGATCGTTTAAAAACCACTTTCTGAACCAAATGGGGAACCTTTGCTTATAAGTGCATGCCTTTCGGTTTAATTAACGTAGGAGAAACCTTCCAAAGAGTTATGGACGTACCTTTCCTGGGACTAATCAATAAATGTGTGGTAGTGTATCTAGATGATGTAACAGTGTATTCAAAGAACAGAGAAGAGCACATCCAATACTTTACTCAGATTTTCGAGAGGTGTAGGAAATACGACATATCCTTAAACCCTAAGAAAACTATCTTCAGTGTTGAGGAAGGTAATTTTTTAGGTCACATTATATCTCAAGCAGGGATTTGCATAGACTCGGAAAGGATTAAATCCATAGCTCAACTCCCTTACCCCATAACAAGAAAGATATGCAGTCCTTTTTCGGGAAAATCAATTTTGTGAGGAACTTCACTCCCGACTTCACAAAAATCATCAAACCCTTACAAAAAATGATTCACAAATATTTTGAATTTAAGTGGGATGATGAGCGAAAAGATTCCTTCAACAATATCAAGGCTTCCATTTCCCGGGCCCTAGTGTTGCGAAGTCTCGATTTCAATAGAGAATTTTTCCTTTATACTTTTTCCTTTGATCAATCGCTAGCTACATTCTTGACTCAGAAGGATGATGAAAACAACGAAGCCCCAGTGTCATTTATGAGTACTAATATTCAAGGAGTTTATCTCAATTATCCTGTTGTAGACAAACATGCCTACGTGATTTATAAGGCAGTAAAACATTTCAGGTCTTACATCCTCAAGAATCACACTAAAGTAATTGTGCCACAACTTGTAGTCTGGTCCTTGTTCACCCAACAGGAAATGGGGAAAATAAGGGGAAATGGATGGCGGTAGTCCAGGAATTTGATCTAGATATAAAACCTGCAAAACTAGTAAAAGGACAAGTTTTGTGCAAGCTTGCAGTCGAATCCCAGGATCAAGTAAATGAAGATCTCAGATGGGAGAATGAAATGGCACTATGGTGTGGTGAAGTAGCATACATATCCCCAGGACAAGACTCCTGGTATAAATATTTAACTTATCTTCTACATCACGGAACTTGTCCCGAAAACCTCAACCCTAGAGAAAGGAGAGCCCTGAGATTAAAATCTCCACAATATCGTCTTATAAATTCGGTGCTCTTTCGAATCAATTATGATGGGGTACTATTAAGATGTCTTGAACGAGAATATGCATACAAGGTACTGAAATAAATCCATGATGGCCCTGTCAGGGGACATTTTGCAGGAAACACTACCGCTCATAAGATTCTAAGAGTCGACTATTATTGGCCCACATTATTCAAAGACGCTCATACTTACGCTAGAAACTGTAAGACTTGTCGAATAAGCGTTGGAAAGGAGAAAAGAGTGGAGGTCCCACTCCAACCTATTAATGTCTCTCGGCCTTTCAAGCAATGGGGGTTGGATATCATAGGAGAAATCACACCTAGCTCCTCAAAACTACACAAGTACATTCTTACTTCCATGGACTATTTCACGAAATGGGTAGAGGCCATCCCTCTGACTCATGTAAATGAGAAGTTAGGGATCCAATTCATAGAACATAATTTGATTTCGGTGTCCCTTCTGTTTTGTTCTTTGATAACACAACTTACTTTTCTTCCACCCTATTGATGGAGTTTTCTCTGGACAAAGGAATCATAATCAAGTACTCTGCAAATTACTATCCCTAGGGAAATGGTGTGGTTGAATCAACTAATAAAAACCTAGTAAGGATATTAAAGAAGACATTTACAGATAACCAAAGAAATTGGCATAATCTACTCTATAATGCTCTATGGGCCGATAGGGTCACACCCAAAGAAGCTATAGGAAATTCCCCATACTTTTTGGTCTATAGTCAAGAAGCCATCCTCCCAAATGGACTCTATCTTCTATCTCTTCAGTTGGCCCAAGATTCAAATGAAGAACCCTCATCGACCATGAAACAACAAATTAACACTCTTCTCATGCTAGAAGAAGAGAGAGAAAAGGCTAAGTCAAAATTCCTAGCTCACCAATAGATAGTGAAAAGATGGTTCGATAAGCATAAGGCTAAAGAAAATAATTTTGAAGTAGGAGACTTAGTCCTGAAGTGGGATAGAGAAAATGAACCTAAATGGAAACATTCTAAGTTTCAGATTCTATGGCTTGGACCTTTCTAGATAGCTGAGAAAATTGGGGCAGACACTTATCGGTTGCAGATTCTGAGGGGGAAACCTGATGCCCTCCCAGTAAATGGCCAAGCCCTAAAACAATACTTCCAATAAAAAATAAAAAATAAATCAGGGCATGAGTCAGGGTCAAAGGAAACTAAGGAGGAATAGAGATTCTTCTTTTGCCCAGTGAATCTCCATTTGTTGAGCACTCAACACACCCTAAAATTCTATGTCCATTTTTTACTTTTTAGGTACCACTTGATCCTTTGCACTATCTATTTTTCCTTCAGTAGGAAACTAATACCTGCACTCATTTTTCATATTTCATGTTTGATTTTTCTAAAGTTTGCTTGAACATACAACAAAGAATCATATTAACCATTAGAGGGTACTTAACAACTACTTAAGGAATCGGAAAACTAAATCTTTCCCCAACTCGCTTAAGAGTTCGACATTGGTAAATATTAAAGGTGGCAAAAAATCGTTTGAGAATTTTAAAATAACTGAGCTACAATCTTCATCGATGTCGGCAAACGAAAGTCTTTCTTTTTGCGATTGAACTTTGGCAGGGGTATCGCCGAAGACTGATTCGTTCGGCTTCGGCAGGAAAATGAAAAAGTAAGCATCGCACAAAGGAGAGGAACAATATCGTCGATCGCTGAAACCCGACGCGATTTCAGTGTCGGGGAGTTACAAAATCAAATACACATTAATTGTACATTTTAAAATGTCGATCCCCGACGCCACCCAAGTATAGGCGATCGCAATATCTTTTCCCTTTAGTGCTTTCGACGTGAGTATATTTCCTAAGTGCAATCCTTACCAACCATCTGAATGCTAAATTTTATGTTCAAATACTTTAAATAACCCAGGGTTAATGATGCCATGTCAATGTCAATCGATATCGGAAGTTTTAAAGGGAACATGTCAAGAAATTTACAATGTGATAATAACAGTTATAAAATCCCATAATTTGCGTGAAAACTTAGATAAAAGAACATAGTTAATTTACATCCAAAAGGGAATGGGATACATTCAAAACGCTTCGAATTTTCATATAATTAAAAAAGTTCCCGCCAAACTTGGGCCACATACAAATAGATACCATCGGCGTCTTTACTGATTGACCCGGTCACAGTAAGAGTATAAAACCCTTACGACAAAAGAGAAGAAATGTTAAGCATCACTTCGGGGAACACAAAGCAAGGGCTCGCCCATTATGCATCTCTTACACGTGCACCTTCTCTCGGAATACTTCTCACACCCTGTAACGTTTCCTTTTCCTCTTTCACTGACATCCTCTGCGCCTCACGCAACTGTACAGTTGTGTCTTGAGCTTCTCGAAGCTTTCTCTGGAGCCAAACTACGCTTCCTCCACGACCCTGCGACACCAATAACTCCTAGTTCTTAGCTTCCAATTGGCTCTGCAACTCTCTATTTTCTTGGTAGAGTTCAGCTATGGCAAGTTGGGCCTACTCTAATTGTTGGATGGAACTCCTTACGGGAGAACCTAGTGCTTTTTCCCTCCCCTTTTGTTCCCCGCTTCCTTTACTGGTAGCCCCACAGGCCCCGACCAGTTAGTAAGCATCATAGACCCATCAACGGTGGGATATACACTCAGCTCAACTGGGGGGCGGTCTTCCTCCATTTTTCTTGTATCTTTCCTAGGCCTCCCCCTTCTCCATGGTGTCCGCTCCTGTGGGGGTGCGGCCCCAAGCATACCTCTTTCAGGCATACTTCTCTCCACCCCAAATTCTGCTAGAGGCATCGACACCCTCTACGAGAAAAATCATGTACCTCATGTCGAAGCTTCAAGGACACTGGAAGCCAATAAGAAAGAGTCACAGGCACATTGGGGCTCGGACTTGGCACTTCAGCTGCCTCACAAACCCCGTCCCTTATTTGAAGGGAATCCCATAGTGCAACAACGTAATGGCTTGGGCGTCTACATATGATAAAGGACCACTACACCGAGTTGCATCTAAATAAACTCACAAGACCAGTGCTACAGAGGATGTCTTGCAGACTTAACGCGTCATATCTGGTTGTCGGATGTAATCCAGAACGCATAAAACGTCATCGATCGGAGTCGCAGGGGATGTGCAATACGATCATTCCAATCTCGTTAAACTCTCGGGCTTCCATTATTGACGAATGATGGTTGACACACTTGGTGATATGAATTCTGGAGGCATTTAATGAATTCCTTACTACGGTATCCAACCTTCTGGGAGCATGCATGCACACGCTCAACTCTGGCATATTTTCTCAGCCCCAAAGGTCAAGCGGCTACTATGACGGTTTCGACGCTCATATCCGTCGTACTCGATTTACCACGCTATGGCGTGCTGACGTGACTCATTTAAACTAAAGAGGAGCAGTGGCGTGGATAAAAGACATCGCAAGTCATTCAAAGGAGCAACTGGGATCATGTAAGTATTAAACGATCGAGACTAACGAGATCCACAGGTACACACCAGTCCATTATGTTTGTTGGTACCTTATATCATATTGCTTGATCACTAAACTATCTCAACCCTGATTGCAGGAAAGATTCCCCAATTACCGAACAAAGCTTGCTCCATGATCTCATCGATGAACCCGAAAGAAACACCGAAGCAAAATCAACAGAGCGATGAAGGAAGTCGAGCTCCCCGAGTTTGACACCCCTGATAAGTTCATTGACCTAAGTGACGTGGTCAAGCTGCATGCCGAACAAGATGTGTTATGGACCGAAGAGTTCTCAAAGATAGCCGATGTGAGGCCAGGGCAAGTGCAACAATTTGCGGAACATCCGATCAGATCCCGAACCATGCTACAGCAGCTGAACTCCAGTTTAGTAAAGTACCGAGCGCATGCAGTGGACATCAAGGGAATATATGCGACCTCGATGGAACAACGCATATTTCATGGGCCCAAACTTGTGAACAATTGTTTGTCAACTGGACTGAATACGAGAGAAGTCACTCGTTCCAAGAAGTATATTGAGACGACTGTTAAATAAGTTGTCAGAAGATAACGCCACGTGGTGATATTTGTTTTGTTTAAACTGCACTTAGTCGTTAGTTTTAGTTAAAAATTTATATTATAAATAAAGACATTGGCCAGTTAGCAAAGGGTCAATGGTTGTTGTAAGACTGTTTCTTTTTGGTTGTTAAGAACTATTTTGAGACTGTTATGAATTGAGAAGTCCTTCGGGAACAAATACAAGCTATTTTCATCAGATGAATGTGATTGGACTTGGAGAAGAACTACTTTCTATCATGTTTCATGAATGATGCAGTAATGAGTAAGATAAATTAATTATGTTGTCAAGTTATCTGGTGCAATGTCTTGATGTTATTTGCTTTAATGATGAAGATAAATCGTTGTGTGATTATGTGATGCATGTTTATGGTAGATGAATTATTTTGCTTGCCATTATGTTATTACATATGTGCTTCCTTCCTGATAGTTAGTTTCTCAGACAGTAATTGGATGCTCACATGGTTAATGTATTAGTACTAGGCTTGTGGTATAGAGTAATTGTCTACATGTTGAGCAGCGGGTTATCCCAAGCTTAACCTCCTCCCTAGTAGTTAAAACTTAATCCTATTGTTTGTCAAGTTGGTTTATACTGGCTTGCATCTCTCATATCGGCCCCACCCAAGAGAAAATACAGAAGAAAATAGTCCTAACTAAAGGAAGAACCTTCACAAGAAAACACAAAATCCCATCGATAAATTGGTCGGATCGCAAGATTTGGAGAACCATTCCATTTTAAGTGTTGCAGAGTCTAATTGGGCCTCGGTGGCGGGTTTGGTTCCTACTGTTAAGTCAAGGGATTTAGGACCTTAAAAACTACGTGATAACCTTGTTTCATGTTAAACTAGATAAAATTGTATAAACACTTAAATGATTAATGTGTCAACATTTTTTCGTTCCACCCAACACATATCAAACTAGTTAACATGACAAAAAAAAGGGTTTTCCTAAACTTTCTACCTTTAGACTTTTAATTTCTAGTGCCCAATTTTCTCTAGAAATGATGCTAGGATATTTAGGAAATTCATAAGTTCATTTTCTAAGTATTTTTCCAACTCTTATGAATATTTTGTTATGGATATAGAATCCTATTAGTAAGATGATTTCAATTTTTAGATCCAAGAAATTTTACTCTATCTTATTTCTACCTTGTCTAGTGCGCTTTTTGAGCCAATTCAACTCACTTTTGGGATTATTTTAGTACAAATAGCTTGTTGTTTGTATATATTATTCTTTGTTTGAAAATTATATCAATATTAAAGGACATGGTTGTAGGTGTTAAAGGATAAATTGACTCATTTTTAGCACACAGATACATAAGAAAATTATTAGATAAGTTGTCCTAGACACCGATGAACCCTGAGAGATATTATAGTTCAATTTTCGGAGCCTATAAGGGTGTTCATAGCTTGTTTTTTTCTCTAATTATTTTTCTGGTCCAAAAATTAGTAAGCTTTACATTCACATCCACCTCACACAATCACCACTTTCCATCCTTTTTGTCCATCTAGGGAGATGAGGGAGAACAATACCTAATATCGGTGATCTTGAGAGGGATTGCACATAAGTCCCTCACATATCCTTCTTTCTCCTTTCACCACCTTAGACACAACATCATTCAATGTGTGGGTAGTCTTTTCCTTGTTCCAAGTTACCAAAGAGGCTTGTAATTGACTCAATCACTAGACAGGTAGGGTCCATCCTCCGCAGATGGATTTTCCTTATATCATGTTCTTTTTCTGGTGACTTGAATGGGGACACTTGAAAACCTCATTTTCTTTGAACATATCCCAAACTTCATACTAAATATTGAAATAAGAGTCTCAATTTTACCTTCTGGAAGTCACTCATCATATTCATTTCCCCCATATTTTGACACATAAACACAAGGAAAGATCATCAAGTTATTCACCAAATTTATTTGGTACATGTTATATTTCAATTCCCCATTAAATTTGCATTGGGTTAGGGCGCCATATATGCCATCAATATTTATTTCTCATACCTTGGCATTGCATGATCCTACTTTTCAACCTCAATTGAAACAGTATTTAACTATCATAACTACCTTTTCACTTGAAATAAAACCTAAAATAAACTACTTGTTTAGTTGGGTTATGTCAACACGTTGTTAGAAAGGATATGTTTTTTGGTGAAGTCTTTCATAATCAAGACAATATTACATGATTCCATTGCACATTGACGAGGTAGAAACATCCTAAGAGTAGGGAAACAATGTATGCTAGGATTATAAGAAGTCAAATATCATGAAAATAAGAAGTAAAAAGGGACATACATCTAGGAACTAGAGAATCTCGTTACTCCTATCATATAAGTTGAGTCACCCTCTTCCACTTCTCTTGTTCAGAACTCCATACTAAAACAAACACTGATAAACCCATTGACAATTACAAACTTTCAAGTTATTCCCATAACTCTTGCAACAAGTGATGTTGTTCCCTCACCCTCCATTCTGATGATAGAAATGCCTTGGAAACCCAAGACCCCTTTGGCCTTGATTCCTCCTTTATATAAAATACCTATTGATGCATCAAGTTCCTAAGTTTAGTGGAAATCATCCACTGAATATTGAAGAGAACATTCAAAAATTTTATGATGCATTAGCACTCATGGATATAACAACCCTTGATTTCATCGTTATATTGTTTGTTAGAACCTTCGAAGGGGAGTCAATGACATGGTATTTCTTATTTCCCAATGAGAGTATTATGGATCGGAACACTATGGTATAAGAATTCAATAAGTGCTTCCAAGGAGTGGATGATGTGGATTCCCTACTTAGGTATTTCATTACCATATATGTTTATGATGGTGATCTAATCTAGGATTTCAACCAATACTTTACCTCCACCTTGGAAAAATCCCACCTGCTTCACAACCGTCCAGAACAACTTGTTTCATTACTACATGATTGTAATGAATCCAAATGTAAAATACATGTTGAAATACAAATTAGTAACCACTTTATATGCGACCAAGGAAAGTTCCCTATAAATCAATAAAAACATGGAGGAAATGTACATGGATTATTCATCTATAGGACATCCCCATTTCAACAGGAAACCTAGGATTGAAACAATTCAAAATGAGGGGCCTTAATATGATTCTTCACCTATCCAAACTTTGAGGATGGAAGAGATGGAAAGTCCTAAAACATTAAAATTATTAATGAACATAAATAATTCCCTTAATCGAAAAGTCAATGACTTTCAACTTTATACACCTCCCGGGTCAAGGCATGTTCTTCACCCTCCTACTCCTCCTAGTCATATTGTTGTTGAAGTGGATTGGTGTCACTTTTTCCAATAATTTCATGATCTTGAGTACTCTTACTTATATAAATGTCATTAGGACTTGTCTAAAGAAAACAAGACACCTTTATCTCCAATTAACAAAAAACTTGCCTCCACTTCTTAGAATGACCATGTTAACATGAAAGAGTATGCACTTTATAATAATGACCCTCCCGATTTTGGAATATTTGTTGTAGAAACTAGGAATTGAACCTCTATACCAAATATGCAAGGATTTTATGAGGCCAAAACTAATCCTAAATATAATAGTAAAAAAAAAAATTCCATGAGTGGTATATCCCCTTCTTTGAGTAATAAAGTTCCTTGGGTTCCAAAAAAAGTAAACTTATCTAATGAGCTACCTCCTCCATGCTTCGCAATATTAGGACATTACAATGTAGTTGAATATCTATAAACATCCCAACCATATAGCCTTATTATATACTCTTAGGACACCAACTCATTTTGAAAACCTTTCTCATGTCCTATAATATCCTTCTCCTCCATGATTAGGACTACGAGATTTTCCTTCTAAAGAGGCCTCCTCGCAATCAAAGGAGGCATATGATTTCATTGATTTAGATCTATGAGTTCCTCCCTTTTATGTCTTCGTGAATATTTTTTATTATGTACTCCATAATTATGTCATGGAGATGGGATCAAGGCTTCAAGCCCTAGTGTTATGCCTCTTCTAGTTATGAGGAGACTGGGTCTTGGGTACATAGGTCCTTGTAAATCCCTGTTAGATTTGGATTCAAGAAAAAAATAAATTATTGGTTATACCAAAGAGTTAGGTATTTCTTTTAAACAAGAACTTAATGTCAGTATGTGTATACATGTGATTGTAGCATACATACCTAAATCATATGGCATGCTTTTAGGGAAAGAGTGGTCCTAGAAACTCAAGAATTGTTGTTACTTCATGTAAGAAACCCACTTCAACTTTCCTCATAAAGGTGTGGAAGTTAACATTATAAGAGAGCCTAAATATCAAGAGTAAGTTGTACCTTCTTCATACAACACTAGACATGTGTCTTTCCAAGACATAGGGGCATGTACTTATATTGTATTGTCAAAAGAAGATATTTGTGACCTCCTTCTCAAGTGAGATGAAATGATTTGGAGTATGGACTTTGATGGTGCCAAATCCAATCATGAATCCAATTATGGGGTCCTTCTATGTGACCCCAAGGGAAATAAAATACTTTTCTCTCTGAAATTAGAGTACCCTAATCCCAATAACAAGGTTGAATATGAAGAATTAGTTTAAGGCCTCCAAAATGCCTTAGATTCAGGAATTCACTATCTATTGGTTAGTGGGGATTCAGAGTTAGTTATGAACCAAATAAGGGAAACAATATGTTGTTCACAACCCTCATCTCAAATAGTACTATTTAAGGGATAAAGAACTTATCGAGAATTTCTTGTCTTTAAACATTCAAGCCATATCTATGGCTACAAACCATGTAGTTGATATTTTATATTTAGTTGGCTCTTGCTCTATTTCATATTTAATAAGGTGTTTTAGGATATTAAAGTTCAAATTTTACATAGGCTTGCATTACTTGATAACATTGATTCTTGATAAGTTTTCAATTTTGACAAAAAAAATTGTAGATTCCTTCAAAACAAGGGGGAGTTTGAATACTTGCAGATTTTTCATGAGGTAGAAGAGAAAATCGAGGATACAATACAATTGAAAATGACCAAAACACCTCCTATATTGTCCATGTTACAATCTATATTTGATTCCAATGATACTTCTACCTCTTCACCTAGTATTAATAGTGAATTAGTTAGGAAGGTTCGACACTTGTAGTCGTAACTGGCTCTTGATTTGTCACATTGATGTTATCTACAGAAGGTGGAGTAGAGTCATCAAATAAAATATGAAATTGGTTTTCATCCTAGAAATGACAACTATCCATATAACAATCATCACAATCATCATCGTAATCATACCAAACATATATTTATTGATTATATTATGTCGAGATGTAAATTTCAATGATATCCCTCTTATATCTCTCTTGGATCTCTTGCATTGCAAGAGTAAAGTACCAAGAATAAAAATCACACTCGAAAGAATTCCAAACAAGTTCTTCTCGAGCATATTCTGTCAGAATGGCGGGATAAATATGAAGGTGTTCCCTTATTATATCACCGAGAGATTTTAGGGACATTGGAAATTTTGTAGAGGTTGGAGTGCATTGAATATACATCGTAAAAAACTTATATCATATTCCATAAGAAAGAGTTGAAAATAATCTATCCAATGACACTAATCTGGTAACAATATGAGCACCCTGTGAAAAGTTATGAACTTTGTAGTCTCGTCGTTGTCACAAAGACCGTAGAAAATGACCAATTTTAAATCGGCTATATCTTCACTTCCGGAGCTCTGATTTGGGTGATTCGTTTTTTGAAATTATATATTTTTGAAAGAGGAAATCATATATGTAATTTTTTTTTGCAAGTTCGGCCCCAGCTGCTACAAAAATCATAAAAATCGCATGGTCGTCCATGGAAAAACCCTAAAAATAGCAGATTTTAAAATGTCGATAACCTTACTTCCCAGACTCCGTTTCAGACCATTTTTTTTTAAATGGGTGTTTTTCTGAGATAAAATCATATGCATAACCAATTTTTTTCAAATTTTGCATAGAAATATACATAAATTGTCTGGAATGTCACATCCCTCTTTTTCTTCTCCAGAAAAAATTACAAAATAAAAAAACAAAATTGTCTACAATTCCTACCAAGGAAAGTGCTATGATACCAATTGTTAAGGTCCAAATACTTGTATACAAAAACACCAAAAATATTCATAGAACAATATAGAAGAACCACACTTTTATTATTATCAAATCCTTAGGGTAGGGAAACACCATACAATGGATCCTATTATGGAAGGGATCCTCTCATGTTCACTTTCCTCTTC
>ML783305.1:123712-177398 GCA_009831015.1 Picea engelmannii | reverse complement strand
TCCCCCCACTACCTATCTATCTACCTAACATTCCACCCCTCTTATGAAAGTGTTGTCCTCAACGCTAGTTATGAGGGTGTACAACCATATACTAGGGTCCCATGGATAAGTGTGGAGGTAGCTAGAGAGGTAGTGGATTCCATTCAATGTAAGGTGGACTAGGTCCACTATATTATTAAATAAGGCCCACTATGGTAGTTATATATATTATTATATATATAATAAATGTAAGGGGACTTCTTAGAAAGTTCTACTTCTAGAATGTTTCCCCTCTAGAATGTTTTTAGATGGTTGGTAGGACTATATAAAAGGGTTCAAGCAATGTAATGGGAAGTGAAGAGAAGTATTGTAGTTGTAGTTAAAGATCAACAGGAGGTTACCCCCTCGAAGAGTCAAGTGAACATGAGAGGATCTCTTCCATAATATGATCCATTGTATGGTGTTGCCCTACCTCAAGGGTTTTGTCTACATTAATGTGTTCAATATTTTGGTGAATGGTTTGGCTTATTCTTGTTGAGATTAAGGGTTATTTCTGAAGTATATGTGCATATCTATTCATATCTATTCAGGTACTTAACAATTGGTATCAGAGAACTTTCCTTGGCAAGAATTGTGGGCAATTTTGTTTTTCTATTTTGCAATTTTTTCGGAGAAGAAAAAGAGGGTCAGGACATTCCAGATGATTTTTGTATTTTTCATGAAAAATTTGCAGAAATTGGTTGTAGATCTGAGTTCCTCTAAGAAAAACACCCAATTAAAAAAAATATTTCGAAATGGAGTCTAGGAAGTAAAGTTATCGACATTTTAAAATCTGTTATTTTCAAGGTTTTTCTGCAGACAACCGCCCGAATTTTCTGATTTATGTAGCAGTTGGGGCTGAATTTTCCAAAACAAATTACAGATATGAGTTCCTCTTTCAAAAATAGCTTATTTAAAAAAAATGAATCATCTAAATCAGAGCTCCAAAAGTGATAACCGATTTAAAATCGGGCATTTTCTAGGGTCTTTGTGATGGCAGCGGGACTGCAGAGTTCATAACTTTTCACAGGGTGCTCAGATTTCTACCATATTAGTGCCATTGGATAGAGTATTTTCAGTGTTTTCTTTTGTAATATTATATGAGGTTTTTAGAGTATTCTAACAGAATATGCTCGAGAAGAACTTGCTTGGCATGCCTTCGAGCGTGATTGTGATTATTGGTACTTTACTCTTACAATGCAGGAGATCCAAGAGAGATATAAGAGGGAGATCATTGACATTTACATATCGATAGAATATAATCAAAAAATATATGTTTGGTATGATTACGAGGACGATTGCGATGATTGGTATATGGATAGTTGTCATTTCTAGGATGACAACCACTTTTATATTTTATTTTATGACTCTACTCCACCTTCTATAGAGAACATCAATGTGACAAATCAATAGTCAATTATGACTACAAGTGTCAAACCTACATATTCTACAGTGGTATTATTCCTTCGCAATTCAACTATGACCCTTTCCCACTATGTGTATGGATATTCTTATTTGGATACACATGATAGGTGTCAGTCTTTGGAGCATCATTTTCAGTTCATTATTAGGTTATGATATCTTTCGCGTAGAGTTCACATGATCACTTGGACATGGGACCTCGATTTACAATGGCGGTTGGACTAATTCAGCATGGTGGCTTTCATTTATACATGGGACCTTGGTTCTCTACTATAATTCATCCCTCTTGTACACACTTATCCATGGGACACAGGTGTATGGTTGTACACCCTCATAACAAGTGTTGAGGACAATTCTTTCATAAGGGGGATGGAATGTTATTTAGCTAGAGAGGTAGTGGAGACCATTCAATGTAAGGTGGACTAGGTCCACTATATTATTAAATAAGACCCACTATGGTAGTTATATATCTTAGTATAGATATAATAAATGTAAGAGGAATTCTTAGAAGGTTATTCTTCTAGAAGATTCCTCCTATAGAATGTTCTTAGGTGGTTCATAGCACTATATAAAGGGGTTCAAGCAATGTAATGGGATGTGAAGAAGAATTATTGCATGTGGAGCGGTAACTCAATAGGAGGATTCCCCTCAAAGAGGCAAGTGAATAGAGATGATCCCTTCCATGATAGGATCCATTTTATGGTGTGGCCCTACCCTAAGGGTTTGATATAATAAAGTGGTGGTTTTCTATATTGTTCCATATATCTTGTGTGGTGATTGTATTCAGATATCTTTGATACTATTGTGGTATTTTGTATTAAGGTCTTTGGAGGGCATTCAATGTAAGGTGGACTAGGTCCACTACATTATTAAATGGTTGTTATATATATTAATATAGATATAATAAATGTAAGAGGACTTCTTAGAAGGTTCTGCTTCTAAAATATTTCTCCTCTAGAATGTTCTTAGATGGTTGGTAGCACTATATAAAGGGGTTCAAGCAATGTAATGGGATGTGAAGATAAGAATTGTAATTGGAATGGTAGCTCAATAGGAGGATGCCCCCTCAAAGAGGCCACTGAACAGGAAAGGATATCTTCCATAATAGGATCCAGTGTATGGTGTTCCCCTACCCTAAGGGTTTGACATAATAAAGTGGTGGTTTTCTATATTGTTCCATATATCTTGTGTGGTGATTGTATTCATATATCTTTGGTACTATTGTGGTATTTTGTATTCATGTATTTGGTTCTTAACGTAAGAGGAGAATATCATATTCATATAGTTGTTATTCAATATTACARAGGATTGATTAGAGACCCAATGGATTATTAGAGGGTAAGAGTTCATAGAAAACATGTTATTAATAATCAAAAAGAGATTGTATAGGCACATTCACTACAGGATCTTCTATCCTCCTATGATATATGGCATTCACTTCCAATTTMTTTGAGGAATAGGATCCCCATAAAGTACCCGCATTTTGATGTTGCACTCTCAAGGGTTGCTKTGTACATTAAATCAATGAAAAGACATGRAAATAGATGGGTTGAGCTTAGATTCAACTACCCATTGATATGGTTCCCCACTCATCAGTATAAAGAGAGGTTTCAATGGAATTATATGGAAGAGATTGCACTTTGGAAACATATTCATAGAAGTTTTTGTTTATATCCTAAGAGTGCCTTTGGACATCCATCATACAATTGAAAAACATTACACCTAGTTGTTCTAGAGGAACATTATTTTGCATGAGGTCATGTAAGAAAATAGGAAAGGGGGAATGTCATGACTGTGAAATGATACACTTTTGTCTCTATTTTGATGATGTTTAAGTCTAATAAATCCAAATATGACCCTCATATATACCATTATCCACCTGTCTTATCCATCATTTGTACAAAGGTAAATATGAATTGTATTTCTCATGTTTTCATGTTTATATTATAAAACTGGGGTAGAAGTTTGAGTTTTATCTTCAATTCAAATAAAAGATATTAACATAAACTCTAAGAATTACCAAGCATATCACATGTTGCAATTAATCCAAGGATGCAATAGAGAGATGGTGATTCCTCATAGGATTGGATAAGGCTAGAATCAAAAGGAAGCAAGTCGAATTCATCCAATGCACAGGTGGACAAAGCAATGAAGCAAATCAAGGGGCGGTTTGAGTGCATTTACCCATAGCCACAAATATCTACCTTGGAATTCACGGGTTGTTGGTATTTTGATACCTCTGGACTGTACATTTCTCTGTGAAACACATCATACATTTAATGAACAACAATTATATGTCCATATATTTAGCGATTTTTGTAAATACAAATTGTTATCGTTAGATTCCCATCCGAAATTATATAAACTCAATTATGTTCTCATGTTTTGGATATAGGAGATGAATTAGAGGATTGTTATATACTTTGTGAACAAAACTTTCAGTTTGATTCCATGTGTGTGTGTGTGTGTGTGTGTGTGTGTGTGTGTGTGTGTGTGTGTGTGTGTGTGTGTGTATTGTTAGGCCAATATGGAAGAAAAAATAACTCCACACTTTTGATGTGTAGTGCAGTATCTTCATAGGTGAATAAATACAAAAATAAATGATTGATGGTCTTCCATAACCGAATACGTATCCTATCACCTACAACTCTTCATATGTACATTAATTTTAAAAAACACAATCCCAAGGATTACGTGTCCAAAATTCCCCCCCTTAATCCGAGGTGTGTGTGTGATTCCTAGCATCATTCTGAACTTCTCAAAATTTTCTCTTCCAAACGCTTTGGTAAAGATGTCTGTAATTTTATCATTTGTGGAATAATGGCTCAAGTGAATAGTCTTGCCCTCTACATCATATCAAATCAGGTGATACTTTGTGTTGATGTGCTTTGTTCAATCATGGAATCTAGGATTCTTGGCCAACTTGATTGCATAAGTATTTTCAACTAGAAAAGGAGTATAATTTACTTGTTTCTCCTGCAAATCTTCAAGTATTTTCTTGAGCCACATAATCTCCTTCTTTTCTTTTGCAACTGCCACATATTTAGCCTCAGTTGTAGAATATATTGGGATTGATTATTTGTGTGATCTCCAAGAGACAGTTGTTGATCTAATATTCATGAGATGGCCTAAAGTTGATAATCCATTTTCCTTATCTCCATCAAAATATGAATAAGAATATTTGATCAGGTTGAATTCATTCACCTTATAGTACCTGAGTCCAAAATCTTGAGTTCCTTTCAAGTATGTTAGAACTCTTTTTGCAGCGAACCAATGTCCTTCACAAGGATTTTGCATGAAACTTGAAAGAATCCCAACAAAAAATGAAATGCCTGGCTTGGTGGTAGTAATATTGATAAGACTTACCAGAAGTTGTTTATACTTGGTTGCATCCTCAAACTCATTCCCTTCGTTTGATGTGAGTTTCAAATTCTATTCCATTGGAGTAGAAACAATATTGCACTCAACCATGCCAAACTTGTTCAACAGTTATCCAATGTACTTCTTCAGTGAGATGAATATGTGTTATAATGTTATTTTCCACCTAATCATTAGGTCATTATCACCTAAATATCACCTATCCAATCCAACAACATTCACCACTTCCTCCCTGAGATTCTAGCCTAATTTCCACTTGATCACTCTTGTCCTTCATTAAGGGTGCGACTGAAAAGGCTTGGTCTCTCTTATCCTTCATTAAGGGTGTGAGCGACAGGGTTGGTCACACTTTCCCTTCATTATGGGTGCGACCTAAAGGCTTGGTCGTTATTTCAGGCCTGCCAAGTTGTGACTGTGTCGCTCTGTCTATGTGTATGGGTCGCGACTGAGTCTAGAAGCTACTATTTTTGGATTTAGTTTCGATGGATGAGAGTTCCCAATGATTTCTAAAGGTTTAGCTTCGAGAATCGTATCCTAGTAATTGTATGGCCTTATCCCTAAATCCCTATAAGAACCAAGCCATTTCCCATGGGAAGAGAGGAGGAAAGAGCTAGCAAAGTTACTCTGGTGATTTGGTTGCAATACTTGCGAAATGAGCTTGGAAGGAGGCCATCTCTTCAGTCTACATATGTACGTTGTAATATTTCTTCTTCAATTAATAGAAGACATATTGGATGTTTCCCTCTATCTCATTGTTCATACAATTTTATGTATTCATTGGTAGATAATTAGTATAATTATGTGTTATGATATGTTATTAGATCTGTTGTCAAACAATGCATGATTGCTTTGATATTTGGGAGGCTTTCATATTATTTGGTGGTTTTCATGTATGAATAGGATCTAGGAACATCCTTAGTTTATGTCTCTATTCCTGTCTTAGGTTCTAGTAGAACCTAAGGGAGCTCATCTCCTGTAGGGTGCAAAATCCCTAAAACAGATTGACGACCATACTAGGGAAGATTTATCCATGTATTAATCCCCTTAGATTATTGAATTTTTTAATCTTCTTCCTAAACATATCTTCCCTTTTAAGCACTTTTAGTCCATCCCAATAATTTCCCCACTCTTTTCTGAGTCTTTTTGAAAAAACCCATATCCTAGATCTATTAGATCTCGTCCAGATACACCATTTTTTCACTTCCCAGGTTCGTTCACACTTTCCCTGTGTAAACAGAATGACCAAACCCCTTTGGCCGCACATTTTTATCTTTTGGGGAGAGACCAAACTCTTTTGGTCACACTTTTTTCTCTTTAAGGGAGCTACCAACCATCTTCTTAGGTTAACCAAGAGTGACCAGACCTTATGGTCGCCCTTTCTCCCTTCACAGGGAGTGACTGATCGCTCAATATCCCTTTTTAGGGAGCGACCAGTATCCTAAGACTCCTTTTTGAAGAGTTATCCTTCAAAATACTCATTCATATATTTTTTTTTGGCCTCTTCAACACTCCATATCCACCTTTGATCTGCCTTAGATTCCTTGCTATGAATCTTACAATTTTTTGTGAAATTTTTTTCTTTTTTCTTGAAAATTTTTCCTCTCTTTCGGTATGCCACTCATATGTCATATTATTGAACTTATTGTTGCATTGGTCAGACCAAAAAAATCTGCATTGACCTCCTCAAGTAGTCTACGGATCCTTGGCATCTCCCTCAGAGATTGTTTGGATAAATTTCTCTTTGATTGTTTTCCCACTCTTGCTTTAATTGCTTTGAGTGTTGATTGCTTTTCAGTCATTTGGAATACTTTTTTCAATTTTGAAACTTTGAGTTTTGTGTGTTTCATATTTTATTTCTTCCTTCTTATCTACTTATTAGTGCATTACACATTGTATATTGAAAGAAAATAAATAGAAGGAATTCCTTTCAAATTGCATTTACTTGAAAAGAAAAAGAGAAAGTATATAATTTTGTCGGCGTGTTTTCAAAAGTAGCTTAGGAAAGTTGTTTGATTTCATATTGCAAGAAATTCATTTCAACATTTGGCATTGTTTCCCATTTCATTAAAAATAAAATTAAGATTTCATGTTGTTGAGTGCTTAGTTTTCATTATAAATGAGTAAATAAATCCCCTCCCTGGTTTAGCTCACTTTCATCGAAAAGGAATTATTGCATTGCATCATTCTCTGCACCTTTTTAGAGTAGATTCTTTTACACATAATTAGTTTCACTACCGCACCCTTGAGTAAACCAACAACCTTAAAATAAAGCGCTTACTAAAAATGATCTAGTAACTTTTATTTTTTGAGCCTGTACATCAACAGTAGATCAGGATAGAGCTTTGGAATAGGCTGTGAGGTGAACTCTCCAAAGAAAATAAAACCAACTTAGAATGTTGTGATAGGGAGAGAAAATCCAACTTTCGTATAAGCATAGCCCAGACCCCCCTCTCACACATGGGATAAACACGAGGTCGCGTGTGGGAGAGAAATGAATATTACCCCTCCAAGGCTTAACCAAACATAGTGGAACGTTAGTATATTGGGGTTTCTTCCTGAGAATTGACTGTTTTCATTTGGTCTCGAAACTTCGTGAATCCCAAATCCTTTTGGGGTCCTTTGGAGATTTTTTTGGTCCTCTTATTCTCAGTCCTCTTGGAGAATTTTGGACTTGATATCATGCCCATACTTTCAGACCTGAATGTCGACTGTACCCTCCCGGAGGCTGACTCCGAGTTGGTAACCTTAGTGGCCATAATCCTTAGGGTCTATACACAAGGTTCTGGTGAAGGGGAGTCTTCACTATACCTGGGTCAAACGTTGATCAAACTCACTCAGGCTCCTTGGAGGGTCACCCATGGCTTTCATCAAAAGGGGACTTGCACCATGGCGTAAGTCCGTTAAGCAGGTTTATGACGTAACCGATCCGCCTGCTCATCCCATCCCCTTATCACGTCTTCTCGTGATGTTGTATTTCATCACCAACTAGTACGTTCATGGTGAGAAGTTATTGGTTTGTTTGGTTTACTTCCTAGATCTTCTAGCGCATGCTCTTTTTTTTCTTAGTATACCTTAGGGTTGATTCTATATATATGGCATAAATTCTTGGGAATACCAAGGAAGGAATCCCTTTTCTAGGGATGTTTTTTGTTTATCCTTCTGTGGGACACGTCGGTCCACCTTAGATTGCCACTTTGACTCTTCTTGGTCTCACGATTAGGTTATGGGTTTGGTTATTTTCCAATTTGGTGAACGTCAATTCTCTTAGTGCTTTGTATGTAAACACTCCATCCCAGGATCCTCATCCTAATTTCAATCCTCTTCCTTCTTCACCTTTAGGGTCTTCTTCCCATTCTTCCTCTTTGCCTAGTGAAAGCTCTACAACTAGTAACCAGGTGGATAAGAAGAAGAATAAATGGAAGAGTAAGAAGAAGAAAACTAAGAAAGAGGAAAATATTCCAACCACTACAAGACATGTTGCAACTGATCAACTAGCCTCTGGGAATCATGCTAGGAGTGTTCATGGTGTCGTCAAGTCTAAAAAGAAAAATTGCAAGCCCAACTTCCCTTGTAGGATTTGCAAGGGTGATCACCTTCTCAAAGTTTTCCCTTGTATTCACAAGGTTGTAGAAGTGTGGTCTCAGGTTTCTTCTCACTCTGCATCATCAACTGAAGTAGGATGCTGGTGACAACCCCCGGACTAGTACTTAGTTGGAAATAAGAAGGGTAAAGTCAAATTTCCTTTCTTTTTATGTAAGGATATGAACCGCACCTACCTTTGTCCCCGCATGGATGAAGATTCATATCTGTTGAAAAATATTGTTGATGTTCAACAACAACTTCCAATAGGTTACCACAAAATCTCTTCCAACCCGCCATTAGTTGATGAACTGGTCAATATGGTTCCCTCCTCGGTTAGTTTGGTTGATCAAGTGGTAAATTTGGTTTCATCCTCTATTGACCCAATTGCTAAAGTGGTCGATTTGATTATGTGATTGTTCAATCCCACTATTCCATCAAAGAGTGAAACCCAAGTAATCGATCCAAGTACCTCCTTGGTTGATATGGTCCATCAAGTGGTCGATTTGATATCCCCATCCATCGATCCCACTCCTCATTTTAAGAGTGAGGATATCACTCAGGTCTTTCTTGTCACTGCGGATTCCTCCAGACAATGAGGCATTCCACCCGTTCCAATGACACCCCCTCCAAGCAATGTGATTACCATTGATTGAAATGATCTAACAAAACCTCATCTCCCTTCTTACATGTCTTTCCAAATCACTGTAGAATTTTTTGGTAGGCATATTCCTAACACTATAATAGATGAAGGAGCTTTTCTTAGCACCCTATCCTCGAATGCTTGGAAAGCTCTTGGTTCACCTCAGCTTGTGTCGGCGACTCATAATCTGTTGGATTTTAACATAAGGTTTATTCAGCCTTTAGGGATCCTTCCTCAGTTTCATGTTACTTTGGGAGGAAAATGGTCTACAATGATGTGATGGTAGTCCACGACCCCTTGGACTTTAATTTTCTCCTCGGGCGAGACTATGTTTATGCCATGAAATATTTTGTGTCTGGACACTTTCAAGTGATGTGTTTCCCTCATAATGGAAACATCATGACCATAGACTAGATTTCATTCATTGGCCCTCATATTATGGTCAACCATCAGTCTTCCCTAGATGTTTCTTATATGGAAGCATCATCTATCCCACCACACATTAATTATGTGGCAACTTGTCCCATGCATTCAACTCCGCATGATAAGGAATCTCTCCCTTCTTATAACTTAGATCCAGTAGTTGACATGGTGATATATTTGATTGGGATTTTATATCCCAAACCCCCTACCCATATCATTCCCCTCAACATGTATTCCTTCCAGAGTCTTGTTCTTCCATCTCACCAAGATCTCTTGGAAGCCATGATCGAGGTTTGTCCCTTGACATGGATTCCTTCCAGAGTGTTGTCCTCTTGGAAGCCATGATCAAGCTGATAATAACGAGAATGGTTCCCATTTATGTGTCAATCTTGTTAAAAAATGAAATATAGGTCTGGGGATCCAACCCAGCACCGATCATACTTCTTTTCCTATGTCAAGTTTGTTAAAAAAATAATGAAACTGACCCTTAAGAGCATAGTTCTTTTCTTGTGTCAATATCGGTAAAAAATGAAACAACCACCTCTCCCATTGAGCCTAGTCTTCCATTAAAAATTGTAGCTGAAACTTCATTCCATCCACCTCGGTCAATTGATCCTTTTATTTCTCCCTCTCTGATGAACATTTTTCCTATTAATAACCAGGAGTCTATTAGGTATAAACATTGGCGATGGGAGAAGAGTCATTGGATGAAATGAATCTTGGGGGGTATGTAGCCAGCCTCTGGTTATCATGTTGGAGTTAAGTCTCTAGCTTCTAAAGTTGGGGGGAAAGTACCAACCACCCACCTTTATAATTTCCATTGGGAAGTGTCAAGCACAGTTAGTTTTCTAGTTTCAAGCTCGCAAAAAAATGAAACCTACCCAAGCATAGTTTTACTTTGTTTCAAGCTTGCGTAAATGAAACCAATCTCGAGCTTAGTCTTTGTTCTTTCTCGTGCTCGTAAATACATGAGAATAGGTTACCAAGCTTAGCATTTTTTCTTTCTCGTGCCCGTTAATACATGAGAATAGTTTACCGAGTATACTTTTATCTCTTTTTCGGACTCGTAAAAGCTATCCAAAAAAGGGACTCTTTGGAGTCTCCTTTAAGCTTTTTTCAGACTCTCTAAACATGAAAAGATCACCAAGTGAGTTGTTTCCTTTAACACTCATCAAAAGGTTAGAAAGGATGTCTTTCAAGTGATAGTTTACCCCTTTTTCGGCCTCATTAGACTAATTACGAAAAAGGACCTCATTATGGAGAACTCTTTAAGCTCTTTTCGAACTCATTAAAAAATGAAAAGATTATCGAGCAATCTTGTTGTCTTTCATGCTCGTTAAAGTGAATTAGAAATCATGTTTGTTGAGCAATAGTTTATCTATTTTTCGGTCTCATCAGACTATTTACAAAAAAAGAACACTCTAATAAAGCATGGTTATAAGAGTTCTCCTAGGTATCATTTTATACTTTTTTGGGCCCAGGAGACTAAATTTACGATAAAAGTACCCCGTAGAGGCTTCTTTAAGTTTTTTAGACTCCATAAAACTAAAAGCACCAGTGAGCACAAACCTACCTAGGCTCGAGAAAAATCCACAGGTAAGTATATGGAGTCTTCTTTAAGTTCTTTTCAAACTCCTTCAACATGAAAACACCATCGAGTTTACCTTCTTTGGGCTCATTAAAATTTACATCGAAGGACCCACACATGGGACCGAACCCCTCCTTCTTCAGTTTTGTTAAAAATACGTCGATGGACTCATCGTAAGATGATCTATATCGAGCATATGTTACCCTCCTCAAGCTCATATGACTAGAAAGAGGTACTCACCAATCATGGTGGGGAATTTTTATAGGGTTTTTCCATCTTGTTATTCATTATCTGGTAGTCATTACTATGTTGAGTCACCCTTGAACAATGCACCTATTCTATCATCATATATAACATTCGAGTCATCCATTATGTCTCATCAACCACCATTCCCATCATTGTTTCACATCCCACTCATCGTTCCATGACTAGTTATTATGGTACTCATCTGAGTTAATGTTGCCTAGTCAAGCCATTTGTCCTGCATACTTTTTCAAGGGAAGTTTCTCTACATCATCCACTTGGAGTCCCTTTTTTTCCCTTTCCTGGCCATCCATGAGTCAGTTGTGCTCCATTATGATTTTCACACCATCTATCTTTACATTTTTTGTGTCGATTGATGGGGGATACATCAAGGCCTTCCTTCGACAGATTTCACCCTATCAACTCCAGCTCATTATCCAGGATTGAAATCTAGAAACCCATCAGTACCCTAGGACTTGCAGACATCAGTGGAAGGTCTCCTTGCATTTTGATAGTGGGTTTACATCATTGTCTTCTGTCAAATGAATCTATGAGTGTTTGACGTCGACTCCTTTATTCACACTTTGTAGATTGTACTAGGTATCTTGGGTTCCATCGCGTCTGTTAACGGTATACATTAATGACTGGTAATCAAACGGTTTCTACCATGCTCGAAATCAACTCATTTATTCGCATGTTGTATATTCATACCATTTGGATTAAAGACAAAGACCTTAGGAAAGATCACCCTCTTGTTAGATTTCATTCTTTCCCAAGATGTGATGGAGAATATTCATGAGCACTTCATTGATTGCTCAGTTATTGCATCATCTTACTGCTTTGTGTGACATCACATAGATCCACATTTGTACTTGGTCATGGCTATGATTTCACTTGTGTCTTGCATGGATCCACAGTGTATACTTTCATGGCCATGTTCGAGTCATGATTGGTTCTTGATAGTGTTGATTTTTCAATAAGCTAGGTTAAGCATGAAGTTCATTCCATTTTATCATTTCACTTAACCATAAACAATAATGTTGCAACAACCAAGATCACAAGAAGAAACACCATGCACAAGAACATAAGAAGTATCCTGGGAAACCCTTCTCAACAAGGGAAGAAAACCCAGCCAAATCCTTTGCTATATTCTTCAAGAGAAAGACCGTCACCACCAATAATACCTAGCACACAAGAGGGTGCTCAAACCCTAGAAGACTAGAGCCCAAGAGAGGTGCTCACTTTTCCCAAGAAGGTGTACATGCTGAAATTTTCAAACACACATGAAATATGTGTTTCCTCAATGGGGAATTTACCTTTACTTATACTAACTTAAACCTATCAACAGAAGTGTCTATTGGCACAACAGGGCCGACCTCACTAGCTTATAATATAATTAATATTAACTAGATTAATTATCTTTTACATTAATTTCCAGTTACATTAAGGTGGGGCCAACCTGTACCCTTTAAATTACAATTACGGTTACATGTAGGTCTGACTCTTAATCAATATAGAAAAGGATATGATACACCTACTAATGCTCATCCACTAGCGGCACATCCATAGGGATGTCCATATCTCTGGATCACTGCATTACAAAGAAGAACCATATCTTCACACGTTCACTTGTGCTCGTCCACAGGCATGTCCACTCAACAGATCTTCTTTCCCACTACCTCACACAAGAGAGTCATATGGATTTTCTCATCAACTTTGCTGCTCAGAGGAGGTTAATACATCATCTTCATTTATGTTCTCATGACGATACACCTAGCACTTTGGTATTTCACACGTTCACCTTGTGCTCAGCCACGGGCATGTCTAACTCAACAAATATCCTTTCCCATTGGATAATCATCTGGAGCTCTTCTCAACTCTTTGAATGGAGGAGGTCATCTCTATGTTCCATCTCTATCTCAGGTAGGAACCACATACCCTCTTCAGGGGATTTCTCTCAGGTTTGTAATATGGATAATATCTTCACATGGTTGCAATGATCCACATCTCATGGGTTTGTAAGCTGGATAATGTCTCACATAGCTGAAATCATCAACACTCCCTCTCAGCTAGGGAGGCATTCTTTATCATGCCAAGTCTCACATGGATGTACTTTGATTTTTGTCTTGGCTGGAGTCATCAATACTCCCTCTCAACTAGGAAGGCAGTCTTTATGGTAGAACATCAACTGAATGTGCTCTTCCGTTTTACTGTACTTTTTGCTCAATCTGAATCTACATATCCTGCAAACTCAAGTTCACACTGAAGGCATGTCTTAGGCCATATCCAATTGTGCCTTGGATATACCTTAATACATTTGTTGTTGTTGTCTAGTGAGTCTGTCTCGGTTGACTCATGAAATGACTAAGCACATTCATTGTATGGAATGAATCAAGTCTGGTGTTAACCAGATACATTAGTGATCCAATCGGTTGTAGATCAGTCTTGTCTGAATCATCATCAATCCATCACGGTGGATTTTGCATTATGTCATACTTGAACTTCTTTAATATTTTCACTGTATATTTTCCTTAACTCAGGAAAATCTTATTGGTCCTTTGTCATACTTCTTGTCTCAATAATTAGTGCATCATTATCAGATTCTTCATCTCTAATTTAGAAGTCAAGGATTACTTGTATCCAACAACCAGGATTTTTGAATAAGTCATCAAAATCAGGATCTTGTCATTAACACTGTAATGGTATAGGTTTGGATCTGCAACACTCTTGCTAAAGTCTGAACTCATCAAGAATGTATCTATCTAATATAGTTTCCAACTCATGGATGGTGCTACGAATGGAAGTGTATCAGGTTTACTTGGATCAAGTGTCTCATCATAGAAAATTCCCTTTGTTTGTGAGAAACCTCTAGCTATAGGTCTCATTTTGTATTTCTAGAAACTTAAATCAGATGCATGTTTGATCTTATAGATCCACTTGGAAGTTACCACAAACTTCCCTTCTGGTCCCTGAGTAATATCTTATGCATCATTCTTTAAGATATTATGGTATTCTTCTGTTATGGAATTTTTCCATACATTTTCTCTTGTTGCTTCTCTAAGACAAGGAGGCTCAACATCAATGAGGTGGCTCATGACTGAAGGATAGCTTGAAAATCTCTTTTTCTTTCTCAGAATGTGCCTTGAGAGGCTTGTATGTTTCTCTGCCTCTTGCAAAGTGAGTATGGGTAGGCCTTTTATGCCCTACTTCAATATCTTTGAACATATCAACTAGTGCAACTGGATCAACTTGAATAATGTCTTTCTCCCTCTAAATTGTTGAAGGGAGAGGAGGTGTTGTCTTACTGTCAATCTTTGTCTGAGATTCTATGGATCTTTGAAAGACTATCTCTTCTTCAAGGAAAACGTCTATGCTTGTCTCAATCTGTCTCTGACCAAGAATGTCGATCTAGAATGTATTTTAAGATTCACTGTATCCTTTCTTCTTAAAGGATCTATTTTGGACTTCTTCTCTTTGGGTACATGAAAATACATTGAGCATCCAAATAACCTAAAGTGTCCAATCTTTGGCTTCATTCTAGTGAAGACTTCTTCGAGGGTTGTGTTTTTCAAAATCTAGTGAAGACTCTTGTTCTGAGCATATATAGTTGCATGCATGCTTCTCCTCAAAGAATCATAGAAATATTATGATCGTGTATTTTTGCATTGGTTTCCCAATGATGGTTATATTCTTCCTCTTTCTCAATTAGTTTTGACTCCCTCTAAGTCAAGTGCCTCCCTCTAAAGGATAAACATATTCCTTTATTTCTAGCCTATCTGGAACAAGAAAAAAAGAGGAACCAAAACAATAATATCTCCTAAAAGAGAATAATGAGTGCATCTCTAGAATTTAAAAAAAATTTAAGGATCGTTGTCACAGCTACAACACCTACTTGTAATGTATCAAAATTTATAAATATAGGTTAGAGGAATGAAAATTACAACAATCAAATGTGGATTCTTCTCCTTGAGTGTGTTGTTCCTATGAACGCACTGAGATCCCTCTGGATCCATGACTTCAGCAAAAGGTTTCTTCCTCCTGCAATTTCCCTCATGACAATTATACAAATAATATATATACAAGTGCATACCTAAGGGTGTTGATATGCTTTCTCCAATGGCTCTTGGCTGATATTTGTCCTCTTGACATCTTCGTGAAGGAGGTATGTCATAGTGACACCTTTTTGTATTGCCCATAATAAGTCTTCCTTTGAATTCTTGTCTTCCAGAAACTTGAACGTCCTTGATCCATCAAGCTTAACTTCCATCATAATTTTGTTCATCATAATTTTAGATTCTTCACAACCCTTTGTCAATTGAGCTAGAAAACCTAACGGCTAGGCTAGGCTAGAACTTTTAGGTTTTATTGGACTTATGACTTCCAAAAATAATCCTTTGAAATATGAGAGAACACTGGTGAGTTGAAGATCTCCTTCAATGAGTTGCAGAAACCCTAATACTAAAATTTCTGCAAAAATTTGTGAAACCATAGAAACCCTAGGGCCAAAATTTCAAAATGCTCGAAATTTTGATCTGAAGCTTGTTGGAGGTGCATTGAATGAGGTAGTACACTCCTATTCCCTTTTTATCCCCAACGTCCAAGTGCCAGGTGTTGAAAAACCTCCAGAAGAGCAGGTCGTACGGATTTTCTGGGAACCCTAGGAGGGTCATAAGGTTTCTGTAGAAGAGAGAGAGGGTGGTTGAAATTTGTTTGTGCAATGGGTTCTTCAAGACCTATGCTCTGATACCATGTTGATTTTTCAATAATCTAGGTTAATCATGAATTTCATTCCATTTTATCATTCCACTTAACCATAAACAATAATGTTGCAGCAACCAAGATCACAAGAAGAAACACCATGCACAAGAACACAAGAAGTATCTTGGGAAACCCTTCTCAACAAGGGAAGAAAACCCAGCCAAATCCTTTGCTATATTCTTCAAGAGAAATATCTTCACCACCAATAAGACCTATCATACAAGAGGGTTCTCAAACCCTAGAATACTAGCACCCAAGAGAGGTGCGCACTTTTCCCAAGAAGGTGTACWTGCTGAAATTTTCAAACACACATGAAAGATATGTTTCCTCAATGGGGAATTTACCTTTACTTATACTAACATGAACCTATAAACAAAAGTGTCTATTGGCACAATGAGACCTACCTCACTRGCTTATAATATAATTAATATTAACCAGATTAATTATTGTTTACATTAATTTCCAGTTACATTAAGGTGGGGCCGACCTATAACCTTTACATTACAATTAGGGTTACAGGTAGGTATGAATCTTAATCAATATAGCAAAGGATATGATACACCCACTAGTGCTCATCCACTAGGGGCACATCCATAGGGATGTCTATATCTATGGCTCACTACATTACACAGAAGAACCAAATCTTCACACGTTCACATGTGCTCGTCCACAGGCACGTCCACTCAATCGATCTTCTTTCCCAGTGCCTCACACAGGAGAGTCAACTAGATTTTCTCGTCAACTCTCTTGATCAGAGGAGGCTAATACATCATCTTCATTTCTGTTCTCATGACAATGCACCCAACACTTTTGGATTTCACACATTCACCTTGTGTTCAACCACATGCACGTCTAACTCAACAGATCACCTTTCCCAATGGATAATCATATAGAGTTCTTATCAACTCTTTGAATGGAGGAGGTCATCTCTATGTTCCATATCTGTCTTAGGTAGGAACCACATACCCTCTTCAGGGTATTTCTCTCAGGTTTTTAAGCTAGAGAATATCTTCACATGGTTGCAATGATCCACATCTCATAGGTTTGTAAGCTGGAGAATGTCTCACATAGCTGAAATCATCAACATATGGATCCATGGTGTATTTTGTTGTGGCCATAATCCCATTACTTGTGTCATGCATGGGTCCATATTTTATTTATGGCGACTATTCTCTTGTCTTTCTTACCAAGCATGGGTATGCCCACCTCCAGGATCTTTTTTTTGTGGGACCGGTGATGTTATTCTCTAAGCTTCTTTGCCCAAAGCTATGCAACTTGATTTATAAAGTGTTTTGGCCATCATTCACCTCTTATGACCTCACACTTTAGGGGGCATTTGTTATAATGTTATTTTCCACCTAATCGTTAGGTCATTATCACCTAAAGATCACATATCCAATACAACAACATTCACCACTTCTTCCCTAATATTCTAGCCTAATTTCCACTTGGTCACTCTTATCCTTCATTAAGGGTGTGAACGAAAAGGCTTGGTCACTCCTATCCTTAATTAATGGTGTGAATGAAAGGTTTGGTCACAATTTACCTTCAGTATGGGTGTAAACTAAAGGATTGTTCGTGATTTATGGCATGTCAGGTCATGACCAGGTCACTCTGTCTATGTGTATGAGTCGCAACTGAGTCTAGAAGCTCCTATTTTTGGATTTGGTTTCGATGGATGAGACTTCCCAATTATTTCTAGGGGTTTATCTTCGAGAAGGCTTCCATCATGAGCTCAATAATATTATCTTAATAACTATATGGCCTTATCCCCAAATCCCTATAAGAACCAAGACATTTCCCATGGGTGGAGAGGAGGAAATGGTTAGCAAAGTTACTCTGGTGATTTGGTTGAAAGACTTGGGCAAGGAGCTTTGAAGGAGGCCATCTCTTCAGTCTACATATATAAGTTTTAATATTGCTTCTTTGATTAATAGAAGACATATTGGATGTTTCCCTCTATCTGATTGTTCATACAATTTTATGTATTCATTGGTAGAGAATTAGTATAATTATGTGTTATCATGTGTTATTAGATCTATTGTCAATCCATGCATGATTGCTTTGATATTTGGGAGGATTTCATCTTCTTTGGTGGTTTTCATGTATGAATAAGATCTAGGAACATCCTTAGTTTATGTCTCTATTCCTATCTTAGGTGTTGGTAGAATATAAAGGAGCTCAGCTCCTGCAAGGTGTAAAATCCCTACAACAATATGTACTTTGTATTTTTTATCACTTCAATGACCAAATAGTAGTGAAGATGTCCCAAATATATCATCTCTAAGCCTTTCTTCAACTCTTTATTTATGGATGCAATGTAATTCTCATTGTTCCCTGTTATGAATCGATCATCTACATATACTACAAGATACACAATATTTTTTCCAGCATTCTTGACAAACAAAGTTTCATCGTCAAGATTGAAATGCTTCAAATTTAATTTCAAAAGATGCCCAGTTAACTTTTCATACCAAGCTCATGGTACTTGTTTCAAGCCATACAAGGATTTTATGAGCTTGCATACCTTATGTTATTGTCCTTTCACAGAAAATCCTTCTGGTTGAGACATGAAAATATTCTCTTTCAAGTCTTCATTCAAGAAGGTAGTATTCACATCCATTTGATGAATTTTCCATCCATTTTGTGCTCCCATAGAAAATAGAGTGTGGATGGTAGCCCATTTTGCTATGGGGGAAAATGTCTCCTCATAATAAACACATTATTTATATGAAAATCCTTTCTCCACGAGCATTTCTTTGTGTTTTTTAAGTGAGCCATCTAATATGTACTTGTTCTTGAATACCCACTTACAACCAATCGATTCAGTTCCATATGGAGGGTCCACCAAATTCCATGTCACATTCTTGATGAGAGCATCATATTTCTTCTGCATAGATTATTTCCATCCATCATGAGAAGTGGCTTATTTAAAGGAAGTTGGTTCATGATTAGTAGATCAACTCAACTCAAAATCATATGAAAATCCATGTCATATACATCATCTGATTTTTAATTATCTACATTACCTCCATCTTGTTTTGAGGAAAATATCGTTCTTGTCTCCTTGCCTCATTAAGATGAACACTTTCAATTGTTTTTGTGAGCAAGTTTGGTGGACCTTTTTGACATGGTCTAGGTTGCTCGGCTGATTGAGATGGTGTTGAGTTCTCATCAAGCCTCAACTTTTCAATCCTCTTGATCACATCATTCAACTGAACTTCATTTTATGATGAAGTGGAAGGAACTTATTCATGTGGGGGTGATGGTGCTACAAAAGGAGATTCCAGATATTGAACCAATATAGGGATCCCCCCTTCAATATGTGGAATCTCATCATCAAATTTATGATATGTATTTACACTAGTGAATCCGTCCAAATGATCAAGATGCCTCTCGACAATTTCATATTTCTTGGAGGATTCAAGAAAGATCACATCTCTAGAAAGGATGGATTTATTGTTTGTCTTGTCATAAAGACAATACCCATTGGTGGTATTTGAGTACCCCAATAAGATGCACTTATGACTCCTTGAATCAAGCTTGCTTCTTTGCTCCTTAGAAATCAAGGCACAATAGGTGGAACCAAATACCTTGAGATGCCTCACCGAAGGAATGTGGCCTTACCGACACCTATTTTTGACATAAACTACACATAGACCATCATCATCCCAAAACATCAACTTAAAATTATTGA
Organism: Picea engelmannii; assembly: GCA_009831015.1. Lineage (NCBI taxonomy): Eukaryota > Viridiplantae > Streptophyta > Pinopsida > Pinales > Pinaceae > Picea > Picea engelmannii. The sequence continues at coordinate 157,649 of ML783305.1, read as the reverse complement.
AAAACATCACGGAACGAACCATATTTAGAAGTGTCTTGTTCAGTCGTTCAGCCACACCGTTCTATTGGGGATTGTGTGGAACTCTAGTTTGATGTTTGATCCCATGTTGGTGAAGGTAGGTTTCAAATTCATTAGATGTATATTCTCTTCCATTATTAGTGCAAAGAGATCCAATAAAATACTGAGCTTCATTTTGAATCCATACATGAAAATATTTAAAGGTTTCAAAAGCTTGTGATTTATCTTTCAGCAAATACACCCAACAAATTCTAGTGTAATCATCAATAAAAGTCATGATATATGTGTTTCCATTTGCATAAGGAAGATGCATAGGTCAGCACAAATCAAAATGAATCAGTTCAACTTTTCTACATGCTCTGGAAGCGGAATCATGAAAGAGTTGTTTGTTGTGTTTTCCAATGATCCAGGTGGATATTGGTGGCCACCCACCTATTCCAACTAGCTCCTCTTGACAGTTTTTATTTCAACACGTTCTTCTGTAATTATTTGTAATTGTGGGTTCCACACTTTCCGGACTTTATAAATCCCTACACATCTTCCAGGTGGAGACTGGTAGCTTCCCACCTAATCCAATTGTCTTATTTTGGAAATTTTCATGTCAACGCATCTTTTTGTACTTCCAGGGTTGTTTTGGGGCTCTAAACAGTGTTTTTTGGATTTCCATAGTCAAAATGTAGATGAAGTCAGAGTTTTATGGAATAATTTGTAGTTCTCGAGAAGACCTTTCCAATGGGCTATCACTCGCCTAAAACAGAGGTCTTGTGCAAAGTTACAACCCTGGGAAGTTGGGGTACCAACTTACCCATTAGGGCCCACATAACTTGTGGTGTTTCATCTCCTAGGGTTAGGTTTTTGGATGTATAGGGTTTTGGAATTCATGAGTAATGTTAAAAGGAACTTTCGAGCCTCATTGTAATCATTTTTCTCAAATGGATGCACGTAGCAAGCCAAATCTCTTCTCATAGATAGCTACCACAATTCGAGCAAGTTGTTTCTAGTTCTGCAGTTTTACAGTTTCAAATGATTTTATTTATTCAATAGAAGTTATTTTTCACTAGATATCTGTTGTTTTTCTCCATATCTATATGTTATTGTATTCATTATGTTATTCCTTTTGTTTCGCTCATAAATCCAGATCAATGGTATCAGAGCGTTCTACTTTTCATTTATTTTTCTTTGAGCATGTACCCAACAAGATATGGGTACAAGAAGTTGAGACTGGAACCAGTCGAGCCTTTGCAACATTGGACACGCCGATCCCAACAACAACCCATGGAGGAGAAGAAGAAAGATGACAGAGCAAGAGATCATTTTAAAATGTTACTCAGGGAAGCCCTTGCGCGACAAAGGAACGAAATGATGGAAAACTTTGCAGAGATCCTTCGACAACTACCCATAGGAGATGCATCTTCATCAAGAGGAAATGCAACCACCTTCAAGGTACAAGTAAATTTTGATATTCCATTATTTAAAGGGCTGAGAGATGCGGATGTTGTAGATAAATGGTTGAATCTGCTCAAAGGGTATTTTTCAATCCACAATTTTTTCGATAGGGAAAATATTACTTTTTCACTCCTCAAGGCCATCCCCCGTGTTAAGGACTAGTGGGATACTTACTTTGAGAAAAGGGCCATAGAGGAATCTGCAATATTTGTGGTCTCCCCCACATGGGATTCCTTCAGGGATTCCATTAAAGAAAAGTACTACCCTGTTGGAAGCTACGAGGACCAGTACACAAGATGGACCACGTTGCATTAGGAAAGGGACCATACATTACCAAATTTCACCAATATTTTCCATACATTGTGCACCAAATTGGGTATAAAAGACTTTGAATGACATATGATGCTCAAATATCGTGGTTGTCTGCATAGATACATTCAAACAGAAATGGAGTTTTTAGTCATCACATCATTAGGTGCGACTTATAGATATGTTGTCAAGATCGAGCAAAAATTTAAGCAGAAGAGGTGAGAGTTTGGATCTGCAAACTCCTCATAGCCAAAGCAGGGCAAAGGTGGCCCCAACTCATAAAACAAGGGGCATAGCAAAGACGGTCGCTCTCAGGACAACCAATCCAAGACGCAACCCAAGAAGGGTAATGAGAAGTCAAAGAAAGACACGAGAAAATGGTGCGAGTACCATAAAATCCCTTGGAACAACACCAAAGAATGTCGCTCCAAGCAGTCACTGGTGGTCTAACTGAAATATTTCGAGTTAGAGGAAGATTATGACTCCGAATCAAATCCAAAAAGTGGGAAGTGGATAATTGATGTTGAACCCGGTGTTATTGTCGCTACCACCAAATTCCAACCAAGCGAACTAGAAGAACTAGAGGAAGGGTGTTGATACTTGAATCTGTTAGGAATAAAACGACAACCTCACGAGGATGTGGTACTTCTCTTTAATTTAAGATTTTCTTGGGAATTCTAGGTATTCAGAATGTGGGACTTTGTAGAAGTCCATCGTAGTAATTCAAAGAAATATAAATATTGAAAGAAATGTAAAAGGAAATTTTTTTCTTTTCTTTTTAAATAAAGTTCCTGAGAAAGGACCAGGAACTTAGCACATTCACACATTTAAAGCAAATAAGCAAAAGTTCCTCACATCCATCATAGTTTAAGATAAAGATTTTTTATCACATAAAAATAAAAAGAAGATGATCTGCATGCAAAAGAGAAATTTAATAGAGTGGACACATGGAAAACTCAAATAAATATAATTATAGACCAATCTCAAATACTTTATACTCAAAACTCAGAGTTACAAAGCACAGTCGAAATTGATCCTGAAATAGCTCTCTTGAAATTTCTAAAAAAATATATAGTCGGTTACATATTCTTTGAAATTTGAAATGTTTTTTTCTTAAATACTAGGATTGGGGCTCTCATGGACCATAAAGAAAATATACACAAGAACGAAGCTTGTATAAGGAAGAAGGTGGGCAGTAAAAGAACAACAAGACCTGGTAAGAAGAAAAGAGAAGATAGCAATCTTCGGTTAAAACCTTTCTATTCAAAGAAGCGGAGTAACTGGATGAAGGACTTGATAAAGAAATAAATATTTTATAAACATAAACTTACTATGATGGTATCTCATCGTCTTCACTTGCTTGCTACTATTATTTTATTGTCTTCATCGACGGTTACAGGAACCGTCTCAACTATTTCTTTCCCTTCTAGAAATTCCCGTACAAGTTTCTTCTTGAAACATTTCCTTTAATTAATGCCTCATTGATTCCTTATTAATGAATTCACATCATTAATACAAGTATATTGAAAGTGGATCCCTCTGCTTTTAAATAAAAGTTCTATATAAACTTTTATTTTTCGAAATTTAATTAATTTCCCTTTAAAAGAGGATAATTGTGTTTTAATTCTCTAGAAATGATAATAAACTTTTTAACCACAAAAATAATTTCATATGTCATCTTCATCGTCTTATATTTCCAACGATATAATTTGTTTTCCAAATCTGTCACATGGATATTAAGATATGAGCTCGTGAAGTTGAGTAGTCACGCAAGCCCATTAAAAAATTATGTTGATTGATATTTTAATTTCTGAGAAAAATGTATCATCTTTCAGAACTTGAAACCTGTACCAACATATTCTACGTTGAAATACATTTCCAACAGTATAAAGTTTGCTGCAAACGGAGGTCGGGAGCTCAAGATATACCCTTTGCAAGATCGTGACTCAGCCATTGTCGATCAAGTTTGATTGGTAAATGTGGACCCTTGATTTAATTTCGACCTCCTTTGTTGAATTCCGACTTTTTTTCATTATTCTTATCCAACATGTAGGAGAATAAAAGAGTCTTAGTTGTATATAACGTTAAGTGTAACATACACATGACAAGAAATAAAGAAGAGAGGAGACTATGGAGATTGGAGGATTCGACCCTTGGAAAATTGTTGAATATAATAATAATTTTGCATGCCCAGTCAACCACCAATATGCCCAGTCAGCAATGATGAGTCACCCAACCAAATGTTTCCACATGTCATCACTTGATAGGACAACAATATGTCAATAAGAATCTTCCATATGTCATCCAATAAAATCATGCCATGTGTCACTTTTTGTATGTTGCCACGTGTCTGCATTAATTAGTTGTCATGTGGCACCATCCATTTAACTGCCATGTGGATATATCTCATTGGTTAATAAAGTGCCATGTGTCACTTGGATATGTTCCTCATAGAACTTAGGATAGAAAAAATATTATTAAAATACTATGGTGGGTTCACCAGTTTAGGTGAAAGGTGAGGAAATCGTCACGGACCCGCTGTAATACATAGTAAGGAATGAGTGTGAAAAATTCTAAGTGTAGGTGAAGTGGAGAGGAGAGGTAAATAGTTGTAAAATATGGAAAGTAAATAGTAAATAAGACTAATTCTGGAAAGTATATAATGGGTCATGTGAAATATGGAAAGAGATATGGAAAATATGAAAAATGAAAAGAAATATATGGGAAATAAAGGAAGTAAGTGAAATTTGGGAAAGGAAAAAGGGAAAAGGAAAGAAATGGAAAAAATGGATAATGAAAATGGAAAGGAAAATAAAAAATAAATGGGAAAATAAAGGAAAAGGGAAATGAATGTGAACTTGAAAAGGAATAAGGAAAAATGACTTAGTGTGGAAAATGGTAAGGGGAATATGAAAGTAATGAGACAATGGGGAAAATGACTAAGTATAAAATGAGAAAGTGAATAGAGGTGAAGGGAAAGGAGAGGATAGAACATGTCACTAAGTACAATTTTCATATTTCTTCTTGTAATACCTCCATTAGACTTTTGGGAAGAAGTATGTGTATCTTGGTCATGGAGACTCCAATTTTGATTCTGTGAAATACATGGTGAAGTTAATACCGAGGGCTATGCAATGAACATATAATAGTTCAAAAATATTCATCTTCCAATATCGTTTTTTTATTATTATTCCAGGAGCGGAATCATATAGGTGACCAAATTTTGGTCAACAAAGGGGAACACCTCTTTCACTCACAGATGTGGGTAAAGGGAACTCCGCTACATCATTATCGATAATGGCATTCAAAAGAACTTGATTTCAGCATAGGTCATCAAGCGGTTGGACCTGTCGATAGCATCACACCCGCAGCCCTACACCATCAGTTGGCTTCGCTAAGGACGAGATCTTCGCATCAACCAACAATGTCGTCTTCCCTACAACATCAAGCCCTTCAAAGAGAAGGTATTGTGTGATATTTCTCCCCTTGAATTTTGTGATGTTCTTTTAGGTCAACCATATTTGTGGAAGTGACATGTTGTGTATGAGTCTAGACCCCACGATGTTATTATTACTTTGGGTAGACAATTGTACATGATACCAGAGGTAGAGTCGCCTACCACTATTTCTTTAATCTCTTCCAAGCAATGTAGTAAGTTCATTTCACAGACTGAGAAGTTTATCTTCTTTGTGATATGTGCTCGTAGTAAGCAGAAAGTCACTACCACATCTGTGACCTCTACATAGAGCCTCTCTTTGCAGCAGAAGCAAGTGGACGAGGATCATGGAAGAGTACAGAGACATATTATCCTCACCTACCGGGGTACTAATGCACTACCAATTCAAGCATCCAATTGATCTAACCCTCGGTGCCCCACTACCTAATGGACCAGTCTATCATCACTCGTTGATGGAAAATGACGAAATCAAGCGCCAAATCCAAGATTTGCTTCAAAAGGGTCACATATGACCCATTTCCTCCCCTTGTGGAGGCCCGATTGTGATGGTGCAAAAGAAAGACAAGACCTGGCAACTCTACATTGATTACAGAGCATTAAACAAAATCATGGTCAGGAAATGGTACCCAATTCCCCAAATTGATGACCTTCTTGACCAACTCAAGGGGTAAAAGTTCTTCAACAAGATTGACCTAAAGTATGGCTACCACCAAGTTCCCATCAAACCAACTGATGTATGGAAGACAACTTTCAAATCTAAAGAAGGTCTCTTTGAATGGTTGATCATGTCATTTGGCTTAACAAATGCACCAACAACTATCATGAGATTGATGGATGATGTATTGAGACCCTTCACCAAATATTTTGTGGTGGTATATCTGGATGACATCCTCATCTTCAACAGAACTTGGGAGGAGCACATGCAACATATTCAACAGGTTTTGGGAACTCGATGACAACACAAGCTATATGTCAACTTGGAAAAATGTTCCTTTGGCATGAACAAGGCCCAATACTTGGGCTACATTGTTGATGAGCATGGGGCACATGTGGATCCAGCTAAGATCCAATTCATTCATGACTAGCTAGGCCCGACCACACTAACCGAGCTTCAGAGATTCTTGGGACTTGCCAACTTCTACTGAAGGTTCATGTTGGGATTCTCCCATATTGCATGGGCCCTCATCCAAGTAACCAAGGGCAGTGTCAAGGAAAATTTTTCATGGAGGAAGGCACAACAAGAATAATTTGATGATGTTAAGCATCTCTTGTGCTCAACTCTAGTACTCTCCTTATTTGATATGAAACAATCATTCGAGATTGAGACTGATGCCTCTGACTATGTTGTCGGTGCATTTCTCACTCAACATGGTCATCCAATGGTATACCATAGTGATACACTCTCAGATACTGTTTGGAAATACCCCACCTATGACAAAGAAATGTATTCCATTGTGCAAGCTTGTTGTTAATGGAAACATTACATTCTAGGAATGGAGACAATCATCCACACTGATCACAAGCCTCTATAGTTCATACAAACATAGGGGAAGTTGCAGAACAACTGCCATCAAAAGTGGTCCACATACCTACAGCAGTTCCATCTCAACATCAAGTATAAAACAAGGAGCTCAAATCATGTCGTTGATTGCCTCAGTCGCCCTCCCATTGTTGCACTCACCACAATGCTACATTCATGTGGGCATGAGGCATCTGAGTGGCCCTAACTTTATCAGCATGAACCTGACTTCACCACCACCTATCATCTCTTGGGTACATGAAAAAATGTCACCGATTTTCACATCCATGATGGATTGTTATTCCATCTAGGCCACCTTTGTGTTCACACAAACGAGTGTGCAAAGATGATTTGGGAGGCTCGCTAAACTCTGATGGCAGGACATTTTTGCGTGGAGAAAACTATGGTCATTCTAAAGAAGCATTTTTATTGGCCAAAACTTCGACTAGACATCAACAAGTATATCATATCTTACATTGCCTATGCCATTTCCAAGCCATCCATCAAGAAGAAAGGCTTATACACCCCTCTTCCTACTCGAGAGAGGCGTTGGGAATCCATCTCGATGGATTACATGTCTGGCCTTCAGTCCACCAAGCACGACAATGATAGTGTATTTTTGGTGGTTGATCGGTTTTCAAAGATGGCCATCATCACATCCTACAAGAAGAGCATCACATCAAAATATATTGCCAAGATCTTCTTCGAACGGGTGTGGGTCCATTTTGGGATACCACAGACCACCACCTCATATCGGGACAACAGGCTCCTCAACACGTTTTGGTCGAGTCTCTGGTCATTGTTGGACACCAAGCTCAATAAATCCACTGATTTCCACCCCCAAAACGATGGCCAGAAAGAGGTCATCAATTGGATGATTATTCAAATCATGCGCACGTACAACTCTAAGTATCCATGTACATGGGATGAGAGACTTCCCTATGTTCAACATAGCTACAACAGGGATCTCCATAGCTCCACCGACCATAGCCCATTTCAAATAGGACTGGGATTCCAACCCTTGGGTCCCATTGATGTTGCACTACCTCTTGCAACCACACATGCATAATCTTCCCATGTTCATTCTAAGACCAACAAAGCCACCAGATTCATTGAGTGGATTCGACACATCTGCCAACAGGTCCATGAGATTTGTAGAAATCCAATGCTAAGTACAAGAAGTGTCAAGATCAACATTGGGTATTGCACCAATTTTAGGTGGGAGAAAAGGTCTGGTTACAATTCCAGAAAGAGTGCCTTACAGGGCCCCATCAGAAGCTACGCCCACTTCTCTATGGGCCTTACACTATCACCAAGGTTGTGGGTAGCAATTATTTTGAGCTCAACACTCCACCATTCCTTGGATTGCATCGAGTGTTCAATGTGGACCTCCTTCGACCATATTTTCCACCATTATTAGACACCTCAAATATCGCAGAACAATTGACACCAATAGAGCTCAACCATGACTGCATGGAACATGCATCCACTGATCGGATAGTGGACACACAGGTCAAGGGAACTCGCTAGCAGAGGATTCAACTTTATCGGGTTGTCAAGGTAGGGAAACTCCTACACCAAGGAAAGTGGCTCACCCAGGGCCAAATTAGCAGAATTTTCCTCACCTGATGGGGGAACTCAACGCAATGGAGACCATTGCTTCCTAAGGGGGGAGGACTAATCCAGGTGGATATTGGTGGCCACCCACCTATTCCAACTGGCTCCTCTTGATAATTTTTAGTTTAACACATTCTTTTGTACTTCTTTGTAATTGTGGGTTCTACACTTCTAGGGCTATATGAAGCCCTACACATCTTCCAGGTGGAGACTAGTGGCCACCCACCTAATCCAACTGGCTTATTTTGGAAGTTTTCATGTCAGCACATCTTTTTGTACTTCCAATGCCATTTTGGGGCCTGAAACAATGTTTTTTTTGTCTTGCCACAATCAAACTATAGAATGAGTCAAAGTTTGATGACATTATGTGTAGTTCTTGAGAAGACCTTTCCAATGGGCTATCACACACCTAAAATGGAGGTCGTATGCAAACGTTACGACCCCAAGAAGTTGAGGTACCAACTTACCCATTGGGGCCCACATAACTTTTGGCATTTCATCTCCTAGGGTTAGGTTTTTGGATGTATAGGGTTTTGGCATTCATGAGTAATGTTAAAAGGGCCTTTGGAGCCTCATTGAAATCATTTTTCTCATATGGATGCACGTAGCAAGCCATGTCTCTTCTCAGAGATAGCTACCAGCATTCGAGCAAGTTGTTTCCAATTCTGCAGTTTTACAATTTCAACCTATTTTATTTATTCAATAGAATTTATTGTTCACTAGATATTTGTTGTTGTTCTCCATATCTCTATGTTATTTTATTCAGTCTGTTATTCATTTTGTTCCACTCATAAATCTGGATCATCCAAGGATACAAGCATCACATTGTTTCAATTTTCTAGGAATAGTAGGCAAACCAGAAACACCATTCTTTCTCAACAAAAGAAGACTGTCATAATTAATATGGCCAAATATATCATGCCACAAAAGACTAGATGGAATTATACCTGAGTCATGATGAGAGAGGTATGCAACAATTTGTGTATGGGCATATGTCCCATTCAGCTTCAATAGTGTTTTGTCTTCCATTCCGGTCATGACAACCATGTTGTCAAAATCCTTCCTTATCTCAACTTTTCCACCGATCATATGAATAGAGTGGACTTGTTGTCTGATGTGAACAAGGTACAACAAGTTTATTTGCAACTCTGGAAGATAGAGTACATTGTGCAGAAGAAAATCTCGGATTCCAATCAATTTAATCTGGATGGTGCCCATTCCAAAAGGTTTGAGACTCGATCTGTCTGCAAAGTACAGTACTTCATCTACATTGTCATCGAATTCTTCAAAGAAATCTCTTTGAAATGTCATGTGAGAGGTTGCTCCTGTGTCAAGAAGCCATGTATTTCCCCAAGAATAAATTGAAGAATTAAATAGATCTTTAGTTACTCCTATATTGCAATACGAAACAACATAATGAACATGTGCTTTACCTTCCATTGATTTTGAAGTTGTACCTCTGTCTTCTTTGATCTTCTCCCATGGAACTCTATAATCAATTGCTTCATGTGACTTATTCAGTCTGCAACGGGTACAATGAAGGTCAAATTTTTCATGGGGATTATTCCAAACCCCCCTTACCTCTGAGCTCCTTATTTTTGTGTCTTCTATTATTCCTCTATGCTATCCAAAAAATGGAGTATCGAAATCCCCACAGGAATATTCTCTTTCTGATACAAGAGAATGAACTGTCTTATATATTATTGCACACCAAACTCGAAAAAAATCACATAACCCTCAGTCTACAAGTGCTTGAAGTTGCACCAATTTCAGTGCAGGTGCTCACACCTAAATTTGACCACTCAAATTGCGTAAATTAGAAGCTCAAACCAATTTGCAATGAGGTAGTTCAAGGTGTCTTAGGCCTTTAATAAATGCATCTAGTGTGAAAAATAATTACACACAACAATGCCACTAGTGCCCAAGATGAACTTCGGTCTTCAAAACAATTAGCAACACTCATAAGTCTACATATTTTATGCATGGAATTTGAAAGGTTCCTCCAAATTGAATCACAGAAGAGTCGTTTCACATGAAACAAGGTATTTTCCTCATAAATGCTTAGAAACAACAAAAAAATAAAAAACTATTCTAACTCGTAACTCCACTTGCTAGCTCGTAGCCCATAACAAATCCTTGTGACATTGCATAGATTAGAATATCCAGGCCATATATTAGGGTTCCATTTGATGGGAATCAGTATGAGAGAGTTAGGAGAGTCGTGCAATAATATTCTTGTGAGTTGTGACTGGATATACCCGTCCGAGCAGCGTGAGAGAATACCATTCTATTAGTCGTTGGGCATGAGAATGGTCATGTCAATCCAATAAATCAATACAAGGATTGTGGCGACCACAATACATATTCGTGAAAAAGTGATCAAGGGTTTCTCTAGGCTGAAAAGGCGTGAGTCTCTCAAGTTTAGAATTTAGGGTTTCCAAGGTTGACGAATAGAGGAGGTCAAGTAAATGTGTAGCGATGAGAATGAGGAGGTCGAGTAGATGTGCAGTTATGGGAATGAGGAGGTCAAGTAGATGTGCAGTGACTGGTACCAAGGTCGATGGGGCATTACGTCTAGTGTAGTGGATATCTAGTTGAGGGATAATCCATCGAATGGAGCGAATAGTGAGAGTAGACATTAGGTTTATGGTTTCGTACGTCGATTGCTTGGGAAATTGGAACGGTGAGAAAATGGAGCAACCATCAATAGAGAATAATCCATACCGTAGACAAGCAGACTGAGAAGAGACCATATAATTGGTCAAGAAGACAAGAGGCATTTTCTGCACCCTGGGAAAAGGAAACACGAAGATAAATTATGGAGTTAGCATTGGCTCTGATACCATTGTCAGGACAAGATGGAGAAAAGATAAATCCACACTTTTGATGTGTATTGCATTAGATTCATAGGTGCATAAATAAAACAATAAATGATTGATGGTCTTCCATAACCGAAAACGTTTCCTATTGCCTACAACTCTTCATATGTACATTATTGTTACAAAATGCAATCCCAAGGATTACGTGTCCAATATATATGATTGATGGTCTTCCATAACCGAAGACATTTCCTATTACCAGAGAGTTTCATTTCATGTTATGAGTGACTTTTAAAGTGTTGTAGTTAACTTTTATAGTTTGTTGAACTAGATTGGAGTTGGGCTTGCTTCAAGAAGGTATCCAATTATTGTTTTTTTGTATATATTTCTTGTCTTTATTTAATTACTTCACAAAAAATTGTTTTTCTTTGTTTATACGTTGTAAGTTTTCACACTTTTTTTAAATTGCAAAACTTGTTTATATTTCACCCTTTATACTCTCTTCATGAGCATTGTGTTTATACAAGCATGTTGTTGTTACTAATTTATTTCTAGCTACCATATTAGTTTATTAGAATTTCAAGTGTGCATTTGAATGAAGTTAATTTTAAATTGGAATGAAATTGTTGTATATTTTGTGTCTCACTTCCAAAGTATGAATGGAAACCTATGTAACCCATAACCAGAACTAGCCACTAGCCAAACCATGGTACAATCAAAGTAGTTCTCTTTGCTTTTGGGTTTTTGGTTAAAAATTTTATCTTGAGTAGAGTAGATTGTTATTCAAGTAGACATATTACAAACCATTCAATCTTCAGGCGCTTGATTCCATGCATACAACATTGTGTCTCACAAGTTCAAAACGAATCCCAAGTTCGATAATTAAGTGAAGCCTTAAGATAGTTGTCCTTTTAAACGACATATTTTAGTGTTGTCAACAATTGAAAAAACTTCATACCTATAGGTTCCAAGTAAACTCAACAAAGTACAAGAGAGGATACAATACCTACAAGCACAAAACATAGAGCTTCAAGAAAATTTGAAGCGTGCCCCCCAATCAAAACAAAGGGAGTTGCAATAGCAGATTGTTGGTGCATAAAATACACTACAATAGGGAAAAGCACGTGTGGATGATTTCTTGAGGGTTGTTGAGTACAAATTCAAGCTTTGTATGCATCTCTATAATTCCCCCAAAATGAACACCATTGAAGATTGTATTCATGCAACTAAGGTGAAAATCAATGAGAAGAAAGAGATGATTCCCTCCCTACCATCGGTAGAGCGACAAGAAACGATGATGAAAATTGTTGAACTTCATCGGGAGATTGCATTTTCCCGGTTTGACCAGCATAAGTTGTTAGCAATTATGTTGGATGTAATGGAGAAGGCCCAACAACACTACTACAAACTCACAGATGTGGAGACAAGGGAAGCCATAGTGGTATTGCTGGGTGCATAGATAAATCCTACCATTGGGTTGACCACACTCGGTGACATTGAATAATTTTTCATAAAGATGAAGGAACTAACAGAAATATTTGATGAGGTTGATGCCCACTTTGAATACTTCATAACAGATCTCATGAAGACGGTGCCATCCATCACCTCTGTCACACTATAAGAAATTTTGTTGGCTTGAGGACGAGCCAACTAATAGGGTTGGGGGCCTATTGGAACCCTAATATTTTTACAAGACTACATGCATGCCAAGAGTTTTCATTGCACGATACCGACATTTAGTGCTTGTGCCTACTAGTGTTCTACTGCGTGTTCCAACTAGTTTTGTACCATGCGCAAGGTTGGCACGCGCAAGGACTTGTAAATTTTTCATGCATGCCAAATCATTGAAGATCTTCAGTAGTGATTGTAACCATTTTTATAACAACTTGACTTATCATGGTCGAGGTTGTGGGTGAGCTGGCAATGTTCCTATGATTTCCACACTCGATATACATAAGAGGAATGCATGTGAATATGTAGGGGTTGGGTTTTTGGGTAATAGGTATTTCGTTGTTATGTTAGATGGAAATGAGTTAGAGTCTTAGTTAAGCATTGTATCAGTTCTTGTTATGTTTGGCTTCAAGGGATATTCAGAGATATTACAAGAATATGAGAGAGAAAGTAGATTGATATCTTGGTGTATTCTCGATCTCTGTTTCACTTTGAAAGCGCTTCGAGCAGGATTCGACGCTTTGTGTAGTGAAATTCATTTGAATGAATTTGAGTTTAATGAATGAAGCGTGAAGCACATTTGTATCTATATCTTATTGATTATGGTCTAAACGTATGTTTGTTATGTATTATTATGCACAACACTCATATGGATGTTATGAATGAATGATAAATGAGTGCATGAGTTTGAGTTGGATGTCTCTTGTCTATATTGCTCCTTCATTATTTGCATAAAACCTATGGTCTCTGTGATTATCGTGGCACCTCGGGTGAGACCTTCTTTAGTCCTAGAAGACTGAATATGTTAATGCATATGGGGTATTTGTTGGTAAATCCTTTTGAACCTTGGGTATAAAACCCTAACCCAAGATTTCCTTCCACTCTAGGTTGTCCATACATTCCTCAAAGGAACCTCACAAAAATATTCTTAAGGAGAAACTGGGCCAAACAATCCCTAGATAATAATTTCCAATTTTAATTTTATTGAAAACTAACATGAACATAGGACTATTATTTTGGCTAAACAAGGCATAGTCATATACATCAAACGAAATTGTTATAGGAAAAGGAAAATAGAGAACTGGGGGTTTGTTGGTTTGCACAATAGAAAGTATTGACATTGAAGGCACAATGCCTCCAGAATTTGCCACCCACAAACGCCTATGTCCACCTATAGTCACATTGAACCTGCACCCGATACCCTCTTTCCTCATTAAACCATGAACCACATCCCTTCTAAATACACATTATTGATACCACAAATTCCAGAATAAGTATGTCTCTGTAGGGGATCCATTGCAACATAGATTCCCCATTTCTAACACAATCCCACATTTCAACAGGGGATCGTACATGCAACATTGAATACCCTCTCATCTCTCCATACAAACCATATATGCGAACATATGTAGCCACTTTCCGTCTTTCCCTTGACATGTCCCACTTCAAGCTTGCATTGAATGTGAAAGTGATATGAAATGATGCATAGATTTCATTAAGGTATGGGGGTGAAACCACACACCCCATTTTTTATCAATGAAACTAGGATCAAGGAGGAGGACACATTAACCCAGTGGTCAACATTGCCATTTAGATCTCATTTTATGTGGAAGAAAGATATGTGATCAAAGCTAGAGAGAAATTGTGTGATCCCTAAGATGGGGGAACTCAAGGAATTTCCCTCTGGTGTTGCATGAGCATTCATGGATTTGATAACTAACATTGAATCCCCTAGAAATATTAAATATTTAATTATTGTTTCCTTTTCAATGCAAAAACCCATCCATAATGAATAGGTATTTCCAATATTGTTTGATATGTGTCCCATCCCCCAGGCATAATAAACAATCATATTTCCTCCAAGATCATGGAGACTCCCCCCCCCTCACACACCTACCACCCATGGTATATTCCTTAAGGCCCTGTCAAAGATGATAATGTTTGTGTGTTGTTGTCCTTTCCATACCATAAATTCATAGAGGTCTTTAATAATTTTAATAATTTACCACTATGGAAGGGAGGTTACTCTCTCACTGTTGAAGGAGGTGTTGACATGATCCAACTTGAATTTCGTAATACAATCTCTTTCCACTCTATCTAATACCTAATCTTGCACTTTAATTATGGTATACAAGTGCTCAAAAAGAATGGAGATGGCCTTTGAATTTGTTTTCCTTGGAAGTCTTCTTTTTTTGTTGAAGATTTGCTTGTTTCAAGCAAGCTCAATTTTCCAACACATGTACTTCGACAATGCTTCCCAAACTCACTTGAAAATTGGATTTTGATTGAGTTTCCCTATGTATATGTTGCACCATTTAGTAAATAACTCGTCACATGATTGGGGCCATCCAAATCTAGGAGATAGACCTGCAAATGCACACACCCATGATTCTTTAGTGTAGCTACAATTGAGAAACAAGTGTTGAATAGTTTCCTCTACCTTAGTGCATAATGCACATTGGGAAGGGCATGTTATTCCTCTTTGCTTTAAATTTTCTATAGTGAGCACCTTCCCATATACCAAGATCCAACAAAATACATTAATATTTGGCATCCCGTCGTTATGCCATATTTTCTTCCATAATTTTGATTGTTGGGGATGATTGGTTGACTCCATCAGTAAATGGTAACTAGCTCTTATTTATAAGATTGTGTCTCCCAACCTCTTCTATCTTTCTCAAATTTGTTCCATGGAGCACATCATGAGAGTACCTCAACTAATGAATGAACAAGAGCTATAATATGTGATGGGGTTGACTCAAACCTCCAACCTGTCCAATTTCCAGAATCCTCATCCCATTTAGAAAGATCATAGAGGGTGTGGATCTCATGTTCCCTCATCCATGCCTGAAGTGGGGAAAAATACTCATGGGAAGACACTTTTCCTTTCCATAAATTCTATCCAACCATATATTAACATATTTCCTACTCTTGGGAATCCAAGTTAGTTTCTCTTGGATTACTGGGATGGCAGGTTTGATGAGTCTAAGAATTGGGGAGCCTTTTATTTCTTTAAGAAAGAATTCTAAACATGTGTATCTTATTTTGTGTTTTTTCCTTTGAAGTAGTTCCTCCATAATACCTTCTTCCACCAAGCTAGTTTACCCGCGATCATCCTCCCATAGCAACATTTTTTCTCCCATATCAACATTCAATAACAGGGTCTCTGATCCCCAATTCACCTCTATATTTAGGATTCTTGACCACTTTCCAATTGATGAGATGATATTTATTTTCATTGGATCTTCCTCCTTGGCACAAGAATTTCAAAATATCCATGGATATCTGATTCATAATTATACGAGAAACCAACAAAGTCGAGCATTGATAGAGATGAAATGTCGATAAGATTTCCTTGATAAGGACAACCCATCTAATAGGGTTAATCCATTGAGATCCCCATTGCACAAACTTGTTTTGTTTATTTTTTTAACAATGCATTTCCACTCACATGATGTTTTTCTTTTTAGAGAGATTGGGATCCCAAGATAATGAATGAGTACCAATTTTTTACAAGTGTAAATTGGAAGAGTCGGGATATCAAATGCATCACCTACGGTCTAACATTCTAGACTTAGATTTGGAACTTCTTGTGATTGACTGATACTCTTGAGGAATCCAAGAAAGATCCCAAACCCTATCTAAACTTGGTGGAAATGGTTATATAGGCACTTCAAACCAACAATGTGTCGTCAACAAATTGAGAATGATTTACGCTTTTAGTTCCTCTAACAATTTGAATTCCATGCAGATTCCTCAAGAACCTTTCAAATTCCAATTTACAACTAAGATATTTAGCCATAATTATGAATAAAAGGGGAGACGGGGGAAAACCTTGTCTTAAACCCTTGTTGCTTTGAAAAAATGTTGTATGTCAGCCATTAATAAGAGGAGATATCCATGGTGAGTTGATGCATGAGGATATCCACTTTATGAAGGGAGAGATAAATTGAACATGTCTAGAACCTTGAAGAGGAATTAGATTCTTACGTGATCAAAGTTGTTTGTCATGTCCAACTTAACAACCATACCTTTCTCTTTTGTTGTCATAATGGAATGTATATCTTTTTGCACTAGCAGATATTGTCAATGATATGTCTATTACACATAAAACTGCTTTGATTTGCAAAAATAACCTTGGGAAATATTTTTGTGAGGCGAACAACAATAATCTTGGTCAAAAATTTGTAAGAAGAATTACATAGGGAGATAGGCATGAATCTATTAAAAGTGGAAGTATTTTCTCCTTTGGGGATTAGAGCTAGGAATGAGGAATTCATATTCCCAACTAATTTGTGTGAACCGTGAGCATATTGCAACATTATTTTTTAATCATTCTTAATAAGATCCTAGAAAAGTATATAAAAGGATATGGAGAAGCCATTGGGCATTGGGACTTTATCTGGCTCGAAGCTCCATATTGCTCATTAAATGTTTGCTTCTTGATGGGCCGAACTAGATCAATATCGTCTACATGAGAAATTATTTTTGGAATATGTTCCACCATTGAATCAACATTCATTTTCTCAAATTCATTTTGTTGTGTGTAGAGAGTGGAAAAATGCAGTATGGATGCCTCCTTAATGGCGTCAAAGTCTGATACTTTGGTACCATCCTCCAAAAAAAATTATTTGACATTGCTCCTAGACAATCAAGCCTTTATCTACTTGTGAAAAAATTGGTGTTCTCATCTCTTTCTTTGAGTCAAAGACTCTAGTATTTGAGATTCCAATGCTCTTCCTCTTGCCTCATTACTCGGTGAAATTGTTTTTGCAAAGTAATTTCATCCTCCTGAGTTTGCAGATTAATATCTTCACTTTCTGTTTTCATTTGCAGCACTTTTAACTTGGATCATAGTTTCTCGTATTCTACATGAGGTGACGTGAAGCAATCTTTGGCCTAATATTTTAATGCTTTCTTCAAAAGATTGTTTTTTTTCTCCGATATAAAAACATGAGTGGCGAGTATCCAAGTGCCCCACAATTTTCGAATTATTTCTACCACATCCTTAGAATTGAGACAAAGTGGATTGAATCTAAAATGCATAAAGCCATAATTAGGGACTTTCCGCAGATGAAGAGAAATAGGCCTATGGTAAGAGTTTATGGATGGAAGAATCTTAGATTTAAGAGTTTGATCCTGAATTAGTAATTTTTTGTGAACTAGGAAATGATCAAGCCAAGATGCACTATGAACATGACACATTCTTTCGTTAGTCCAGGTATACTTCCCTTTTATGGGCTTGATATCTAGTAGATCCCATCCCCCTATCAATTCCTCCAATTTTTCCTAAAAGGGGTATCTACTGTAACACCCCGATTTTAATCCCTATGAACTATAATGTATTATGTAAATGTGACATTACGATGGTGAGCCGGTAAAGTTGAAAAGGGGCCGAAGTGCCTAGGAAATGTAATGCTTCTATATACATTAATAAAAAAATACATTGTTGGTTGCAAGATGGACAAGGACAAGAGATAGGGGGCTATGATTCCACAAGAGAGGGGCTAAATGGGCTAATTCCTTTTATTATATTTTATTTACCCATATTGGTTTTAATTGGGAAAAGTGATTACACGAGCTTCTTGGGAGGAAGCCCATGTGGTTCTTGTTTTCATATAATTATATAAACATCCCTTGTGGGATGTTTTGGGGGTTCACTTGTTCTTCTCCATTCACTCTTACACCCTTCTCACTCTTTCATTTTTGGTGCCTCAGTATTGCTAATTTGTGTTCTCTTGGTATGAGCATGGAAACGAATGGTTGGAAGAGGAGATCGATTGCTAGATGGCTTGATCCAAAAAGATATTTTAAAGACTATGGTTGAGTTTTAAAACATGATTTCCTTAACCATTTAAGAAATTGATGAAAGAGGAAGAATTAATGATGTAACATGGCAGCCATAATAAGATATACAGATCTAAAAATAAGCACAAGAATCAGCAAACCATAACAGCATAAGTTTATAACGGAGTTCAGCAATATCGCCTACGTCTTCGGGCGTTTGTCTCAATGGGTGAGGCTTTTTTATTTCTCTTCAAATCTTCAAAAGTACATATTATAAGTGTCAAATGGATTACAAAATGATCTAGTTGTTTTCTGCTAGATATCAACAACCCAACACAACTGACGGCATTGAAAAGGGATGAACAAAGATCCTAGAAATGGCCTGCAAAGTTCCCCTCCTCAATGGCTTCCCTACATAAAAATGGCTTTGGATTTACAATTCTTCAGCATTCCTCCTCTTCTAAACCTCTCTCAGACTTCCAAGAACCTCTGGTTTATATAGATTTCAATTTGGTAACATCCTCGCAACTTCCTCCCAAGATCTGGCCTCAAAAAGGGCTCCAGATCCTCCAATAATGGCCAAAATATCCCAAAACTAGTTGTACGCCATGTACGGTTAGATGCCACGTCAGCATTGTATGGACTGTACAGTCAGCAAAAATTTTGCATGTTTGGAAAAACGAACAGAACGCGATATATTTTACATACGGTATTCGTTTGAGCCCATTCAAGTTGCGTTGGGTTCGTAACGACGAGACCTATGCACATGTCCGTTTTGAAGTGATTATGAGCACTTTGATTTTTAGGCCTTCCTGGATCCATTTTGGATCATGCCTCCCCACTAAGACTTTTGGTCCTCCAAAAGGATATTAACCAGTCATCAAGTACGGGATAGGCCACCCCACTTTTTCTCTGTCTTTAAAATCTGTCCTGTGCACCTGTCTCATCTAGATCAATTGTAAAACAACCATGACAACTGACAACATATCGTTAGCCACTTGTACTTTGTCACATATTACTTAATCCACTATCATCCATGTTGACAACATTATAAATGATAACATCATAAATATGATTGCAAATGATCTAATATGTTTGTAATACTTGCACGACATCAGCTTATCTTGAAGCAAAGTATGATTGAACTTCCATTGTACAATCATATCATGTTCTTGCTTAAGATCAAATACTTGATTTGGGACAATTATAGGTGTGTTGCTTGCATGAGATGCCTTTCTTAATTCTTCCATTGTTTGAAGAGATTGATTTTTTTTTAAGTGATGAGCATGTACAACATATTCTTTGCCTGCTTTGATTAAGTGATAGTGATTTTGTTCCCTATAGAAGATTATTTTGTGATCATAAAAATAACGACTTCCTAAGACCATTCCACATTCATTGAGTGGCACCACATCACATGCTACCTCATCCACAAACTTTTATGAAATTGCAAATTTTAATGTTCATTGCTTAGTTATGTGAAATTTATGATTGTTACTTATCCATTTAAGTGAGTAAGGTTTATGATGCATCTGAGTGTTTAATCCCAATTGTTTAACCACTTCCTCCAAAATCAAGTTAGATTGAGATCCATTATCTATCAATGTGTCGACCTTAGTATGCCTCACTACAAACCTTATGTGAAACAGTTTACTTCTAGAATCAAATCCATCACCAATTTTACCTATCAAACCAACCGTTGTGATTTTAGATTCATCGCCCGAATCTGATCCCAAGTCTGTTGCTTGTGATGTTGCTGCAATTGTTTGTCTCCCTTTCCTCTCTTTGAACCAATTCGGTCTCTTCTCCGGATGCAATTGCCAGCAATGGTCATCATCATGCCCTTCTTTATTGTAATGCTTGCAAGAGAGCTTCTCTTCCTTTCTTGCCACTAAATTTGCCTTCTTGCCATTCCACTTCCGTTTGTCCTCTTTTCTCGAAGATGATTCCCCTGATACACCAACTCATGTTTTCCATGCCTTAATGTATGTTGCTTGAACAGAAACTTCATCAAGATTAGCAGGTCCAAACATAAGTACAGTGTTACGAATATGTGCAGGTAAACCTCCTATATACTTCATAAGATTTTCTTGGGTATGTAATGGAATGTCTAACGTTAATGCCATCTTACAAAATTCATCTGTGTATTCTTGCATTGTTTGTCCCTTTCTTAGTTTAAGAACTTGCCATTCAATTAAAGCCTTCTCTTTATAACCCATAGGATAAAATTTCTTTCTAAGTGCAGAAACAAAAACTTTCCATGATGGAAATACATCACCCACTTGTTGTGTGCCATTTTGGAACTTGCTTTGCCACCAGATGAGTGTTGTGCCTGCAAGTCGAAGCAATGCCAATTTGATTTGAGTTGCCTCATCCTTGATTTATTGCACACTACAATAAACTTCCATTTGTCTGACCCAGTTATCAAGCCTCTCTACATTAACTTCACCATCATACATGGGTAATTCAAACTTCACATCAAGCTTAAGTAAAGGCATATCATGTTTATGTTTATGAGAATGTTTTCTTGCGGTGGATTTGGAAATTGTACTTGAAGAAGAAGAAGTAGATAGAGAAGAAGGAGGTGAAGGAGGTTTAGGAGGATCCTCTCCTTCTTCACTTTTGGCTTTTGAATATTCACCCAGAACCAGTCTCTTTCTCTCCAAGTAATCATCATATAAAACCTTTACCATATCTTACATGGCGAAGAAGGCCTTTTGAAACTCTTTCTCGCCATGAGAAACTCCCTCTTCTAATGCCATATTCTCACTTTGGGAAGTTCTCTTTCTCAATCCAATATCAAGATTCTCTTCAACAAGATTGCCTTCACCACGACTCAGATTTTCCCTGGTAATCATGCAAACTCAAAAACCAACAGTCAACCTGCTCTGATACCACTTGATCCGAAAAGATCTTTTAAAGACTATGATTGAGTTTTAAAACATGAGTTCATTAACCATTTAAGAAATTGATGAAAGAGGAAGAATTAATGATGTAACATGGCAGCCATAATAAGATATACATATCTAAAAATAAGCACAAGAATCAGCAAACCATAACAACATAAGTTGATAGCGGAGTTCGGCAATATCACCTACGTCTTCGGGCTTTTATCTTAGTGGGTGAGGCTTTCTTATTTCTCTTCAAAGATTCAAAGTACATCTGATAAGTGTCAAATGGATTACAAAATGATCTAGGTTTGTTCTTCTAGATCTCAAGAACTCGACACAACTAACGACACTGAAAATAGATGAACAAAGCTCCTAGAAATGGCCCACAAAGTTGCTCTCTTCAATGGCTTCCCTGCATAAAAATGGCTTTGGCTTTACAATTATTCAACATTTCTCCTCTTATGAGCCTCTCACAAGCTTCCAAGAACCTCTGGTTTATATAGATTTCAATTTGGTAACATCCTCCCAACTTCCTCCCAAGATCTGGCCTCAAAAGGGCTCAAGATCCTCCAATAATGGCCAAAAACTCCCAAAACTGGTTGAAAAATCAAATAAAAAAATTATAATATAGTTAAAAAACCCACTTTTGGGCCAAAATAGGGCACATCCCCCACAATCCGGGCCCCTGGTCATATGCAAGACTCCATGTGGCCAAGCGTTTCTGCATTGGCCCCTTCACCGTCGAACCCTGGTCATGTGGCTTAGCCATATGGCCGCCACCTTAGTCTCCACACGATCACATGCTAGCTTGGCCCTTGGTCTTGCCCCCAAGTCATACACCTTGGTCGACAAGATAGCCCTGTTGATCAGGTGCTAACCCCACAATTTGGTGTCAAAAGTTAAACTATGTGGGCATATGGTATGGTTCTTTGCAAACGCGTCAAGCTAAACTCCATAAAAAATGTGCACGCCAATAGTCATAGGATTGGGGTTATATGGTAATGTTTTATGGGTGTGCTTCAGGGGCTAGGGCTAGGCCCCATCCCTTTACTCCGCAGAAACTACGAACCATACAATTCAAATATTTAATTTAGACCTTATGAAATAAGCTCCATAGTGGATGAGCTGGTAGCCTGGCCCTGCCAAAGCGCTCTGCCTAGACCCGAGGTAATGGGTTCAACTCCTATGGAGTCCATAAAAAAAATTCCATAACAACCAATGGAGGGGTGCCACATGGCAGCCCAAAACTGGGCCACGTGGCACCATTACATTCGCCTAGATGAGGACACGTGTAAACAAACCATTCACCCACTTGTATGCTAGTGTGTCTTACATGTTAGCATGACAACTCACTGTCACATCATTGTACATCCATACAAAATCTACGGTCAGCTACCACGTAAGCATTGTACAGACTATACAGTCAACAAAAAATTTGCATGTTTGGAAAAACGAAAAAAATGCGATATCTTTCGCATACAGTGTCTGTTTGAGCCCGTTCAAGTTGTGTTGGGTTTGTAATGATGAGGCCTATGCACACGTCCGTTTTGAAGAGATTATGAGCAGTTTTATTTTTAGGCCTTCCTGGACCCATTTTGCTTCCTAGATCCATTTCGGATCATGGATGTAATAAATTACTAATAATTCTAGGAGGGAATGGATGCCTAAGTGCATGTGATTGATGGGATTCTCGAAAGAACTATCCACGACTAAGAATCCTTGGATTTTCCATTAGGGAGGTTTCTTGACCAATAGCACTAGAGCCCTAGAGAGAAATGGAACAACCTAAGGGATTGCATTGCAAATAATGGTGTTCATTTCTTTGGTTTGTATGGGATGAGGGGGAAAGAGAGGTGGAAATTAGGATTTGATGTGTGGTTGGGAAACATGACTAGAGCCCCAGAGAAAAATGGAACAGCTTGAGGGATTGCATTGCATAGAAATGTATTCATTTCTTTGGGTTGTGCGGGATAAGGGGGAAAGAGAGGTGAAAATTAGGATTTGGTGTGTGGTTAGGAAACCTGAGAGATAGTTAGCCAATTGTTGTGTGTTTTATATTTGGCCTAGGACCCATCCTTTTGGATTCATAACCCTGTCTTGGGGGTGACTTGCTACTAAGAGTAAATGAACAACAATGTCTATGGTTGGGAGGAACGTCCATGGTCTGCAGCCAGTTGGTGAATGTTTTTTTTTTAAGATAAGTGCTCTATGTGTTTTTATGTATAATGTGTATTTGATTGTGTATTTAATTATCTCTTAGATGTATTTTTGTATGCATGCTTGTTGGATATTATTGTGCATGGAACACTATTTATTTATTTTATGTTGTAGCATGGATATTGATTAATGCATGTGAGTCTTTCATGCTTAATTTTGAAATAATTATTATCAGACTTGGAAATAAGTTTTGAAGTGATTTCTTGAGGTAGTGTGGCTAGCCTATGGGTGGTTGGGTACACTACATCTACCAAAAATCCGTCCCCTTTTCTTTGAGCTATTGATGATGACATTAAAATCCCCAAAAATGATACAATCCAAAGAGGATTGTGTATTCTTAAGATTCAATAGGGATCTCCAACACATATCTTTGTCCATGTAACTTACCAACATATAAATATTAAAAACCACTATTTTAAGTATATTTAAATTTTGTTAATATCAAGTGTTGAGTTTGAAAACAAAATTCAAGACTTACCTCCTAGGCATTCCAAGGAGTACACAAACCCCCTGATGCCCCTCTAGAATCTTTTGTTATTCCTTCACTCTGTTTCCAAAATTGTTTCCCAATTTTGCTTCACTAGCTTTCATTTTAGTGTCCTGGATCAACAATATTGATGGCCTTTCTTATTTAATAAGATCTTTGACAACTCCAACTTTTCAGTTGTTTCCTAAACCCCTACAATTCCAGTAGACTAACATCATTATTTGGACAAATTTTTGGTGGAAACCCCTTTTGGGGGGTACATTACGTACTAAATCTCTCAGAGGTTTGGGGCCTCCCATAATTTTCACAATGGTTTGTTGGGATCCTAGAATGGTCTCTTTGTTCTCCTAACCCTCCCTCAAAGTGTGAATTTCCTTTATCCTTAACCTTCACGGTGAATTCTCCTCTAAATCCCTATCTTATTTTGTTGAGGCTTCGATCTTTGCTTCCCTTGCTTTTGTTTTGGAAAGGATACCTCTACATCCCTAAATTTTTCCACCTATTCTAGGCCCACGTCAAGTTTTTCCTCTTCATCTGGTTGAGGGTGAATCTCTAGTCTAACACCCTAATCTCCTTGAGGTTCTAATGAAATCACCTCAACTCGATCAATGAGAGTATATTCTAGGGATTAGACTGAATGGGGCTCCCCGAGGGTTATTTCTCTCTCAACTTCATGCATGTTTTCGCGTTGTGACTCAATGGTGGGGTCTTCCTCTTGGGTGAGGGCACTAAAACTATTATTTTAAAGCACAATTGCGACGCTCCTTGTGGTGACTAGAGCTCCAGAGGGGTTTGATGCAGACCCATTAACAAAAGATTAACCCTCTTATGTTTTAATTGAAGATGAATATGGCCTTGATATTGACAAATCTTGATACCTAGATACCAAATTAACTTGAGAACATGATTTCCTGGTGACAGATTTCCATTATTCTTCTTTCCATGGGACGAAAGACTGTTGATTTTTCAATTTCTTGCAATTTTTGGTGAAGTGCTTGTACTCATGACAGTGTTTTCACTTAAATGATAGTTTCTCATAATCTAGTTGTTGGATATGTTTCCAGTTATCTAACAATATCAATACCACTTCTAGAATACCTTTCTCTAGGTTCACCTCGACGCAAATCCTAACACAGAAAAGCATGTTTTCCTTTGGCTCATCCTTGTCAATGTGTTATCCTAGAGTGTTGACAATGCTTTGAAGAGCATCATCATTCCAACGGTGAAGAGGAAGGTGTGGAAGGCACACCCAGATTGGAATTGTGGAGGGAACATCATTCTCTATATTGAAGTATGGTGTCTATTTGTTTAAATACATTCCTCTTTCTCCCAGAAAATATGGTTTGTTGTGGAAGATCAGGTCTCAATCTTCGTTTAGCTCAAAAAGATAAAAGCTTAGGAGCCTCTTCTGTAGAAAATATGATTCAGGTAACCCTTAATATGGGGTTCTAGATCCAAGTAGCCATTGTTTTTAGAGAAGGTTAGATCCATTTAAATTGATCAATCAGGCCTTGATCTGCCATGGCCAATGCTTTATGCCTGAAAGTAGGAGGTAACTTAACTTTAAGAATTTCCTCCAGTTTTTTCACAAATCGAGCTGGTTGAGATTTGTAATTCCTAAAAGAGGCCATGACCATGGCCTCGAATGTGATTGCTTCTTCATTTGGGGAGGATTCCCCCCCACGTTTCCTTCCATCTCTCTCAAATCCAAATCACACTAGGGTTTTAAGGGTTTCTCCATAACATCCTCATCCAATATTAACTACGAGAAATATGTAGTGGAAATAAAGTGTAAATTTTCTTTTGACTTATAGTACAAACATCAATCCAATGAATCGAATAATCAGATTATATTTAAACTACCACAAGCGTTTTTAGAGCAATAGTGAAGACCTGCGAGACTTGGAATAACAAAATAGTATAATAACAAAAAAGAATCATTTAAAAGTAGTCTTGCTAAACATGTTTTTATGTAATATGGATATACTAGTGAAAAAAATTACCAATTAATATTTTTTATGGATCTACTTTGATATAAATATTAGTCTATTTTTTATTGTGCTTTTCTTTTTTCGAATAGATTAAGAAAATTGAAGACACTAAATGAGATGATATATAAAATAGGCTAGTACAGATGTCCAAAAAAGTGTAAAAGGAGATGGTAAAAGAAATAAGAATAATTCAATTACAAGAGGAGATATTCCAACAACAACGTGAAACAAACATACCTAATTATTGATTTTGTTTCAAATGAATAATCAAAGAGTTTAATTATTGCATGAAATACTATTTTTCAATTGTTTTTTTGTTTCATAAAAGAAAACAAAATGGAACTCATTTAGCACACAATGTGGGATGACAAGGGAAAAAAGGGTTGATCACAAATTTTGTGAGTACTTGTTTTTTCCTTACTCAACATTTCATATTTGTTGTGATGCTTATATTTTAATTAATTTACAATAGTCTCTATATGTTTCCTACTAGGTGTTGACATAGAAAGAAGAGCGATCCAAACATTTGATTGACAATGGATTACATATAGATTGTAAGTATATGTTGGCGTATTAAGGGTTAATTGAACAATTTGTAGGTAACTATGTTGTTTTACTTCCCTTATTTTATATCTAATGAAACAAGAAGAAACCTTTAATTATGTTTATGCTTTTTCATGATGTATAAAACTCACAGAAACAAAGTATGGATTGGAGCCAATAAAATATATGTTGAGAGATGGCATGAGGAATGGCTTCAAAAAATGTCCATTGTTTATGAATTATATGTTGCTATGATATGCTTTTCTATTTATGCAATCATGTATATTATATTATAAATGCAGATATACTCATTACACGAATTTTATGTTTGTAGATGGAATAAGAAGAGTTAGAACAAAATGAAGCTAAAAAATAAAGCATTTCAAATAACCCAAGAACAATACTCCCTGCAAATGATGAAGAAATGAGTCATGTAAGAAACTCAAGAAAAAACAACAATTTGAGAGATGAATGATGCAATATAATTGAATGTTAGAAGTTTATATTTTGGAAATTTTGTCTGCAAAAATCAAACATTTTGTTTAATGTGGACATATTGTCCCAATTGGTATGATGACATGTTATTAATAATTGTAACAATTATTTATTGTCATTTTGATTATTGTAGACCTTTATGTTGTCCTATTTTGTATGATGAAGGGTCCCTTATTCATATATAATAAAATGAGTTTCTTACTCTATTGCAATCTTTTGTGTTGTAAAATGTTATGTTACCAATTAAATATATGGATGATCACATTATTACAATGAACTTAGGTGTAATCTACTATTATATTTGTTTAAATGATACAATCCATTAATGAAATGATTACATTGAAATGGATAAATTAAAATATAAAGATCAATATTATTATAAAAATAGTTTGATTTTCTAATGAATAATTGAAAAATTACAAAAAAAAAACAAGAAGCTACATTTGCATACTCACAACACAAAAAAATTATAATTGAGATATGTTGGTGCATTGTATTCATTTGAATGCAATGGTACATTTCAATGATTGTTACACACCAATGCATTTTAATGATTATATTTCATACCTACTTATACACCACTGCTATATACACATAAAAATGCATTGGTGCTAATCATTATAATAAGAGTTTTGATGCTTCTAACTAAAATAGCAACATTGTTCCCTTATATGATATTGTTACCATTGTCATTACTATTATTGTTATTGTTACATATACGTCATGGTGCATAAGGATATTTACGCATTGGTGCTCAATCATATGCAATACAAACAAGTGCTTTAAAAAATATAACACTCACCAATGCTAAAAAAATATAAAATGCATTCGTTGTTTCAAAATATATACTATGCATATTCCTTCACCCCAATAAGGGTGGAAACGAGTTGTTGGAAGCCCTCCTCGGGTCGCACGCACGCGCTCACTGGTGATCCTTCCTTCCGCCTGCCCTCTCGCCATGGCCCTAGGAGGGGGCCCCGAGTCTCCCCCACCCCCTCTCCCACCTGAGTTAGATGAGTTCAGGAAGTTGGTTGTTGCATGCAACAAACGACCTACCTCAGATTGGCACCAGAAATTCATAAAAAACTGCAAAGCATCCCTTCAATCGACCTACCAGCAGAAGAAACCTATAGGTCTGCTCTAAACTTGGTTGAGCGGGGTCTCATTGGGAAGTTCACAGGCTTATTGCCTTCTCCCAAATCCGTAGACGCATGGGTGCAGAGGACCTGGAGTCCTCTAGTAAAGGAAGGCATTAGAAGCCATTTGGTTGGCAGTGGATTCTTCATTTTTGTTTTTGACAATCTAGAAGACAGAAATATCATCTTCAGGAATGGACCGTATTTTATGGACCCTCAAGGTCTGTACCTGAACAAATGTTCTCCAAATTTTGATCCAACACAAGATGTTTCCTCGGCTATTCTGGTCTGGGTGCGCCTTCCTCATTTACCCCTGCATTGATGGAACCCAAAGTATTTAGAATCCATTGGAAACACCCTCGGAAAGTACATCGACAAAGAAGGCATAAAGGAACAATATTCATGTGCAAGAATATGTGTGGAAGTCGATCTAGAGGTGGGACTCCCATAATCCATTCAACTAAAGGTTGCAGACTGGTCTTACATCCAAGAATTGGACTATGAACAACTTCCATTTAAATGTAGGTATTTCCATGGCTACGGTCACTTCGCCCGGCATTGCAAAAAGAAAGTCGAGGAAGAGGTGGAAATCTTGAAAGGCGACCAATGGACACAGGTTCAGAAAGTAGCCTCGTCAAAAAAGAAAATAGATCCAAAGGGAAAGGGACATCAAAGGGATTTGGCGCCCCCATTGCAGGGAATTCCCTTAGGGAAGGGAGCTCAACCCTCCCAATCCCAATGAATTCCAAAAACCCCTTTGAAATCCTCAACAAACCCCCAGAAATCTCGGATCCAATGATCGAGGAACTTGAATAGAAGATCCTCTCTCCCACAATAGGAAAAAACAATGTTGATATCCATTATGGCTCCCCAGTTGGAGCCTCCTCCTCTCCTTCCTACGCAGATATAATAAAAAAGAAACCTCTGGAAATCTCCAAATCTTCGGAGGATGATTCTTTTGAGAGACCCTCAAAAAGAGCAAGGAGAAAATATCATAAAGAAGCAAGAGAAGAAGAAGCAAAGAGGAAAAAAATGCAAGGAATCCAACCTACCATTGAAATGTCCATCGAAAGGAATACCATAACAAGGCCCCCCAAGGGAGGTCTTCCTCACTCCAGTAAATAATTCGTATAGTCTCTTGGAACTGCAGAGGCTTGGGGAATCCTTCGAAGGCCGAAGCAGTCAAAGACCTTCTAAAAATCGACCCTCCTGATATTCTCTTGCTCCAACAAACAAAAATTGAAGGGGACACCCTTCTAGAAATCAGCAATCAGAAATGGAAGAAAAATGTAGGGAAAGACATCAGCGCAAGGGGCTCTTCAGGTGGCCTTGCAACCTTGTGGGAGAAGGAAAAAATTCATTAGAAAGATCCTTCAAGACTCAACATTGGATATTCAATGAACTCTGACATATTCCAAGTAAGATTTCTCTCTCACTCTTGAATCTTTATGTTCTTGTCAGGTACTCTAAGAAGAAAGAATGTTGGCAAACGCTAGTAGATTTTTTCAAAGATTTTCTCTCCTTCGAACATCATTCTAGTCGGAGATATAAACCTTGTATTCGAACCAAAATAAAAGAGAGGAGGCAACAGAAGAAGGGACCAAATGCTCCCCTTCGTTGAGGATCTAGTCCATTAGTGGGACCTCCTTGACTTCAAGCCTTCGAAAGGACTTTAAACCTAGACAAACAATAGAGTTGGGGTTGATCACATCTCAGCTCGCTTGGACAGATTATTAATCCAGAGCACGTTTTTACAAGAAAGGAGTATAATCTCTTCCAAGATCCTTCCAAAACTGACTTCCGATCACAAACCTATCCTCTTGATTTTGGAAGAAGAAGAAAATATGGGCCCAATCCCTTTCTGGTTCAGCCCTCTTTAGATAGAAAAGAAGGGATTTCTTGAAACTGTCCATTCAGCTTGGTCCTCTCTTATTTAAGGGTCTCCAAGCTTTGTGTGGGAGTAGAAATTAAAAGCAACAAAACATGCACTAAAATCCTGGATTAAAAATCCCATGAATACTCCACTTAGACACAGACAAGAGATTGTTCAATAGTTATCAGATTTGCAAGTTGAAATGGAGATCAAAGACATTTTCAACTCGGATTTAGAGAAAGAACAAGTTGCCCAAAGCAAATCTTTTTGTGCATTTTTCCATGAATAAGAGTATTGGAGGCTTAAGTCTCGAAGCTTGTGGCTAAAAGCTGGAGACTGAAACACTTCATTCTTTCATCGACAGTTCAAAACCTTCCTCTCCTGAAACCCCACATTTCTGAAATTGCCTCCTCAGATGGATTGATCCACAAAGGGTTTGGTCAGCTCAAGGCCACAATAGAAACTCACTTTAAGAGACTTTAAAAGGAAGAAGACTTTGGTTGTGAAGAGGTTATCTTAGATTTCCTCTCACACATTCCCTCTCTTGTAACCAGGAATGACAATTCAATCCTCATGAAACCATTTTCTGAAGAAGAAATTTGCAATGTCATCTGGTGCATGGAGCCTGACAAAGCCCCAGGACCAAACGGATTCACAATCCATTTTTATAGAGAAAGTTGGGACATAATCAAGACTGGCCTATTGAGGATGGTTAAAGAATTTCACCAAAGAGCTAAAGTAGGAGGCAGCACTAACTCCACCTTCCTAGCTTTAATCCCCAAAGAAGTTAATACGATCTCCTTCGAAAGATTCGGGCCTATCTCACTTTGTAACACTTCTTATAAAATTTTGTCCAAGCTTATGGCAAATAGAATCAAGACCCTGCTAGAGAATCTCATTTCCCCCATGCAAGGTGTATTTTTCAAAGGGAGACATATTCTCGACAATGTAATACAAGTCCAAGAAGCCATGCACTCCAGTCATCAACGACGGGATCAAGGGATGCTGATAAAACTCAAAATGGCAAATGATTTCGATAGGGTAAACCTCTCATTCCTTTACAAAGTTCTCCTCTCTTTTGGGTTTTGCTCTGACTTCGTTAATTTGATAAAATCATGCACTGAAAAGCCTTGGACAACCCCTTTAGTAAATGGTAGACCGACAAACTATTTTCAGGCCTTGAGGGGATTAAGGCAAGGCTTCCCTCTTTCCCCCTTCCTGTACATCTTGATGGATGATACTCTAAGCAGGAATTTGATTGTTGAAAAGAGGATTGGTTTAGTCCCAGGCATTAGGCTAATGAAGGGCATTGACCCAATCAATCATGCCCTCTTTGCAAATGATTCCCTCATGCTAGGTGGATCCTCCGTAAAAATTGCAAAAAAAATTAATGAAATACTTCGAAGCTTCTACAGAATCTCCGAAGCACTCATCAATAAAAGGAAAAGTGCAGTGTATGGGCGGAACGCATAACAGCAAAAAATTCAACGAATATCCCTTTACATGGGGTTCCCGGAATATGCTTATTGGGAAAAAATAAATTATCTAGGACTCCCCTTAACTCTGGGCTCCAACAAAGCTTCTATGTGGGAATAAATTATAAGAAAATTCAAAGCTAAAATATCATCTTGGGGTTGACAATGGCTCACCAATGTTGGGAAATTCACCCTCATAAAAGCAGTCATGTCCTCCCTGCCAATCTACCAGACTTCCTTTCTCCTGGCCCCAAAGGCGATCATGATTCAGATAACAAAGATGATTAGAGACTTCCTCTGGCATGGAGGCAAAGGCAACCAAAATAAATACCACTTGGTCAATTGGGAAACTGTCAAACGCCCCTATGTTGAAGGTGGCCTACAGGTAAGAGATCCCAAGCTTGCAAATCTTGCACTGGGAGGTAAAATCATCTGGAATCTTTATGCAAACCACAGACATCGAGTAAGAAATCTCTTAAGAAAAAAATATCTCAATGGCGCCTCTTTGAGAAACCTCCAGGCAGCGAACATCTCCAAAGGAACCTCGATCTGGAATCTCTGTAGGCGTAGTCTAGAACCCTTTCAGAAGCATCTTTTTTGAATCCCTGGGAATGGAAAAAAAACTATGTTATGGCAAGACAGCATTATGGGCAACACCCCCCTCACCGAATCAGAAGATCTCAAGGAGATCCATGCGTGATTCTCTCAACATGGCATCAACAAAATCGTAGACATATCTGCATGGGACAACTCAGGAAGATGGAAAAGTTGGGATCTCTCAGGCGTCCCAAATCAATTGCAATAGAAAAAATCCCTCCTCCTTGTTGTGTTGACGGACTGTGCATCTGTATATATCCTCTCAAGGGATAAATGGGGATGGGGAAAATCTAGTTTCTACTCAGTAGCCCAAGGTTATAACACTCTGCATCCCCCACAAACTTCGAATGAGACAGCGGCCCTCTGGAAGCAGGTCTAAGACCCCCTCGGCCTCCCTAAAGTAAATTTCTTTAGCTGGGTTTTAATGCACGGGAAAATTTGAACAGGTGAAAATCTGGCAAAAAGAGGATTCATAGGACCTCACAGATGCCCCATGTGTTGCCATGCACTTGAAATGATGGATCATTTATTTATAGATTGTCCATCCACTCAAGAAGTATGGAAAATATCCCTTCAAGGCCTCAATGCCACAACTCCGAGATAGATCTCAGTGGTTGAATTATTTTCCTCATGGAAGGCACGCTGCCCTCAAGAGATTCAAAGCAGTCCAACCTGGAGAAGAATTTGGCAGGCCTTCCCTAAATACATTTGCTGGAAACTATGGCTAGCCAGAAATGACCAGATCTTCAATAACGTGTCGCCTTCCCCCTCAACGATGGTTGCGAAAGAAAAAGCTTTCCTTTTCGAAACAGTGGCAAATCACTTTGCCACGAATGAAATTACTCTTCTCCCCGAAGAAAAGAAATGGACTAGAACCTTCACCTTTCGAGACAAAACTCAAACCATTGTGCGCCCTACAAAAACTCCAAGTTGGCGTTTGCGAGACAAAGATGTGGTTTTACAAGATTGGTGGAGGAGGCAAGGCATAGCCTCAATCTTTTTCAATGGAGCCTCCAAGGGAAACCCAGGGAATGCAGGAGCAGGTGGAGTGATTTACTCTTCAAATGGAACTCAAAAAGACAGCTTCAGTTGGGGTCTTGGTCAGAGAACAAATAATCAGGCTGAAATTCTCGGGCTGCTAAAAGCTTGTCAGATAACGTGTGAAAATGGCATTAAAGAAATACAAATCTTCGGAGATTCCAAAATCCTAAGTAAGATCTTAAACACGAATGATCAATTCAGCAATCCAATAATTAGCAAGGCCTTGCAAAGGCTTCATCAAGTGCTGCAAGACTTCTCCTCCCCTCGCTTTTTCCACATCCTTCGTGGATCGAACAAGGAAGCAGATGTAAAGGCAAATATGGGTTGCCTATTGCCTTTAGGAGTACTTAGAAAAAATGACGAAACCCCCTTGTGGAACCATAGCCTGTAGTTTCGGCTCTTCCACATCTCACAACTATGTAAGAATGGAAATGATGTATTTAGATTAAGCGGGAAGTTGTTCCCTTGTAATGACGGTTGATACATCATTGGCCCAGCCGACCCCAATTTCAAATAAAATTATCCGTTTGAGTTAATATATATATATA
>ML783305.1:104985-117599 GCA_009831015.1 Picea engelmannii | reverse complement strand
TAACACCCTTCCTCTTACCTGGACCTACGCGGATTTTCATGCGAGTTATTCTAATGCTTGCATTGTGATCTCCTCTTGGGTTAGTGTTGTGCACTTTGTCTATGTTTGTGTCATGTTTCTCTTTTCCTCTAGCTGCGCGATCATCTACGTTGCTTGTTCCTAGAGTGGTTCCACTTTCACTTGTCTCTCATGTTTTTTCATCTACGCTACTTTCAACTCGGACTGCAGCTTCTTCATATCTTGAGTACCTTTCATGCGTTCAGTGATACTCATTGTCTTCTACCTTTGCTTAAGGTCTTGTATAATTGCACTTACTCTTTCTTCTTCCTGGTCCCACTGTTGGACCTACTCGTCCTCCTCCAATGTTGTCCAGAGCTACATTGCGCGATCGAACCATTATGCTACTGCGCTGACTTGTCTCTCCATCTCGCCTATTTGAAATGCAACTTCTTGTTTACTTTGCTCTCTCACCTCCGGAGGAGTCGTGGGGTTGAGCTTCTCTTTTAATTCCTCGATCTCCTTACTGTACTAATCGATTATCTGTTCGATGAGGTTGATCTTCTCCCCTGCACTCCTCTCTACTGATTGCATGATGTTCGGGATTCGATTGTATGTCATTGTCAATCCCTGCTCCAATTTGTCTGTGCATTCTTTCTCTTCCTCCTTATGTGCGGTCAACTGGTCGCATGCTATCTGGAGCATCTCTGTGACCCCTCTTCCCACCTGTAAATTTGTGGCATCCGCGCGGGCCCTAGACTATACTTCCTTCATGACGCTGGCATGTAGCCCATATAAAGCCTTTGTAGGTATGCGCACCATGACCATATCGACTTGCTCTACTTCCTCCAAGGGTTTCTATGTTGTCTTCTGATCGAATCTGATCATTTGATGTGTTATGGTGAATGTTTACCTACCCTGGACAACAAATTGCACAGTCTCTTTGCCCTCTTTCTGCACAGGTGGTCCATGTACCTTCTCCTTTTATTGCACGGTGCCATGTGATTCTACTCGGCTCTGTAGTTGTTGTATGTTTTTGTGAACCTCTAGGAGCTTGGCCATAATTTCTTCCCTATGCGCCTCTGCAATTCTGACCAGTTCTTTACTAATGTCTTGGACCTTGTCTGCGACGAGATCTACATCATCCCATGTCAAGGTCATGTCTAGGTCCTATGTCTCATACTTCCTCTTATTACGCGCATTTTTTCCTTGTGTGGGCTTCCTTCTTGTCTATGAGGGTTGCACCTCTCTTGTTTCTCCTTGGCTTCTTTATTTTGGAGCATGTATCGTCTCCTTTTTCCCAATCTGCGGCCAAATTCTTGTTCTTGTTGATGTGAGCATTTTCCTCGACCTTTTTGGTACTTCGTTGCTTCCACTTGGTTGGGCTCACGCTGTGGTTGTTCTGGTATTATCAGACAGGCTACTTGTTTGGGTTGACGAGCTTGCTTTGGTTGTCTCTTTGGGCTTGGAGGACTGCATCATGCTTGTCCTCATGGTTGGTTTTTCCACTGGTAATTTCCACCGCGCAGGCCAGTCTTTGGTAATCCAATCCACTTCCTCCCTTGTGACACACTACTACATATTTATCCATGCCTTTTTGGGATCCCCTGTGGCTTGGGTCCATATATGATGTCGGGATGCCTTAAATTTGGATATCCCCTCTGTTTCCTGTGCTACCTCCATAGGTATGTGCCACACATTTGTTGTGTACTACTAGATTTATTCGAACAACATGGAAAACACAGTGTTGTTTTCCTGCTGTGTCTTGTTGTTCTTTGCTTTCCAGAGAGAATCGTACCTAGACGCATAACATTTTCCCACCCTGTCCAAAAATGTTGAGAACTTGGGCTCCTACCACCCTGCCAAGGCTATCAGTATTATTAACCACGAGTAATGGAACTTGGTTCCATTTTCCTATGTGTTGCGACAGTCAAGTAGAAACTAGTTTAGCAGGTATGACGCCCAGCTGAACATCATTCCCTTAGCGCACTGGGATCACACTTGCTGACGCTTCCTCCCTACGACATTTTCTTAGCAGCTTACACTCCATCAACTTGCTTGCGAATCTTGTGGCATTGTCATTAATGTCTTTGATGACAATGCCTCTTTTTCCCCTAGTCGTGTCGAACTACGCTTTAACTTGTTCTATCAGTTCTTTCTCACACGCTTTGTTATCTAGATACTCTTCTGGTTGCACGACGAATGTGGGAAGTCATGTGATCTTGGAAATCAATGCCATGTCCATTTGCACTGGTCTGTCCATCCACAAGATGCCTCCATGGACACGAGCGACTAGTTGTTTGATGCATAGGCCGACATTCTTTCTGCGCATAAAGTGTGGTATGTCTAAAAGATTCACAATACCTAAGTTATAAAGTCTCGTGATCCACTGTGCGGGCTCCAACACTGGTCGTCCTAGGGGTCTAATTTCCCCTGTGTTAATCAAATAGTTATCCTCGACCAACTCTGGAAATTTGGCCGCGTCGCGCACGTTATGGTCCGCGTACCTCAGCTTGGGTACCTTTCCCAGCATGTCATTGACAGTGGGGGCTACGTCTAGGAGAAAAGGGAGGGTAATCTCCATACTGTCAGATGTCTTTCTTTTCTGCTTCACAGCATATGTGCCTGCCTCTGCTGGGTCTATGTCTTCTTCCTCCTTACTGGACCCTGGTCAGTCGGTGATGTCTTCAACCAACACTTCATATTGTGTCTGGTATTGTCGTGGTCCCATTGTGTCATCAGGTTTTGCAAGTGATTTGGGGTTAGGATTCGAAGCACCATTCTCGGCCCCGGAGCTCTTCCCTATCTCACCTTGTTGCATTGTAGGAATCTCTTCCTCG
Organism: Picea engelmannii; assembly: GCA_009831015.1. NCBI lineage: Eukaryota > Viridiplantae > Streptophyta > Pinopsida > Pinales > Pinaceae > Picea > Picea engelmannii. The sequence goes on along the minus strand of ML783305.1, from coordinate 114,762 downwards.
ACCTATGTCAGGCTAACAGATTTTGGGTTCGAGGTGGTAACATTCTCAAGCTCAACTATACTCTTCGGTTGTTGCATTCATTCCTTGCGCCTTTGGCCCTATCGGGTAATTCGAACAAACTATCCTGCAACCCAAACTTTGGTGGAGTCATTTTTTCCAACTTTTACAACCTGGCTTGCTACTTCATCAATTGGTAACTAGGGAACAAATTCTTTTTCTCGCTCTAAGCTCCAAATTTTGTTAAGTGTTGAATATTGTGTGCATTCTGCCTTTTATAGACCAGGTCGTTTTCACTTTTCACTTTTTGCGTGGATTTGTGCCGACTTCACTTTTTACTGTGCACGATCTTCTGATGTCTGTCGCAGTAATTATTTCGTGTAACTTTTCCCAGTGTTTTTTCATTTTCTTTCTTTTATATTTTTGTATTTTTTTTTCCCTCTTTTTCTCCTTTTTATATCTTTTTGTCATTTTTCTGTCCTAGCTTCTACTATATTACACTATGTACATGTCCTTCTTACTGCGTTGTAAATTTCAAGCGTTAGGAGGTCGACTTTCCCTGTATAGTTTCAGTCGACTACCATTGATCATTCCCTTGAGTTATGTTCCTGCCATATCCTTTAGTTGTACATATCCTCCATTTGTGACAGTCTTTACTTCCTAAGGCCCTAGCCAATGCTTTCTAAACTTACCAGGATGTTGAAAAAATTTACTGTCGTAGAGTAAGACTAGGTCTCCTTCCTTGAAACTCTTCCTCTTAATATGTCTATCATGCTAAGCTTTGTCTCTTGATTTCTTTACTTTTTGATGAAATCCTATCAGAATCTTATCCTCTTCCATCTCCATTAGTTGGTTTAACCTCTCCTTTATTGTGCCTCTTTCTGTCATGTTGGTAATTGCTACTACGTGCAAACTGGGTACAAGAAATTCTAATGGTACTACTACTTCTTGCACATACACCAATATGAATGGTGTTTTTCCTGTCAACTTCTTGCATATAGTCATGTATGCCCATAGTAGTAATGGTATTTTAAAATCCCAATCATCCTTGTTGACATTGCAGATCTTTGTCAAAGAATTCTCTAAGATATTATTGAAGGCTTCTACTATTCCATTTTCCTGAGGATGGTATGGTGTAATATTATGGTGATAAAATTCAAACTCCTCAGTCATAGCCCTGATAGTATTATTGATAAAGTGAGTACCTTGGTCACTCATCAAAATTCTTGGACATCCAAATCTGGTGATCACTTTATCAAACAAGAAGTCTGTTGATGTCTCTGCACTACAGTCTTTGAATGGTGTTGCTTATGCCCATCTTGTTAAGTATTATGTCGCAGTAATGATATATATAGCTCCTGACCTTTTTGTTGGTGGATTGATTGGTCCCATAAAATCTATTTCCCATTTGTAAAATACCTGCAAAGTTACTTGTGGTCTTAGGGGCATCTCATCCCTTCCGTTGGGTTTACCAACCCTCTGGCAGACATCACATGCCTAGCAATATTTCTTGGCATCTCTGCGAATCGTTGGCCACCATAATCTTGCTTGCAATACCTTCTGCATGGTATCTTTTCATGCATAATGCCCTGCAACTATTCCCTCATGAGATTCTGCCAAAATTCTAGGCCTTGCATGCTCTAGTACACACCTTCTCAAAATATTGTTTGTGCCCATTTTATATAAGTGTCCTACAATCAATTGATATTCTACAACTCTGACTACCAGATTCTTCTTCTGCACAGTGTTAAAATCTTGTGGTGCAATCCATGTACTCAAGTATTCAATAATATCAACAAAATATTCATTAGCTATTTGTACTGAAAACAACTGCGCAACAGGGAAATTGTCTTCCAAATTGGTAGGTTCTTCTCCATTAGTTACCCTTGACAGGTGATCCGGTCCTACATTCAGCTTCCCTAGTTTGACTATCACTTCAAAATCAAATTCTTGGAATAACAACAACCATCTACAGATCCTCCCCCCCAACACTGGCTTCTTGACTAAATATGTTAGGGAAGAATGATCTGTGAACATCTTAAAGTGCTTACCCAATAAGTAGTGCCTGAAATTCTAAAGCATGGATAAACCTTATCTTTCTGTGTTATTATAGTTATGCTCTGATTCTGGCAATTTTCTTCTTGCAAATGCTATAGGGTGGTCCAAATCCCCTGCTCCTAGTTGCACAAGAATTGCTCCAAGTGTTATGGTTGATGCATCTACATGCACATGAAATGTTTTTTCCCAATCTAGGAATACTAGGATCGGTGTTGTGACCATTTTTTCTTTTAAGGTATCCAACCCTCGTTGACAGTCCTCATTCCAATGAAATCTGATATCCTTCTTTAGCATTTTTTCCATTGGCGATGTGATTTGCGCATACCCTTTAATAATTTTTTTGTAATAGCATGTATGTACCAATGTTTCTCTCAGCTAGCGCATTGATTTTGGTGGTGGTAAATTGACAATAACTGCAATCTTATAAGGATCTACTAACAAGCCTTGTTTATAGACTATATGGCCCAACAATATTCCAAAAGGTGTTCTAAAAATGCATTTCTTAATATTCAATGATATCTGACACTGCCTACATCTTTCCAACATTAACCTTAACACTTCTACATGGTCCTTTAACAGACTATATACAGTTTAGTCATCCAGATATACTTCTAAAAATTGATGTATGAATTCTTTAGAGGCATCTATGACTACTCTTGAAAATATGGATGGTGCATTCTTCATCCCAAATGACATGACTGTGTACTGGTAGGATCCCCATTTTTTGGAAAAAGTAGTTTTGTACCTATCTTCTAGAGCCATCTTGATCTGATGGTATCCTGAGAATCCATTTGTAAATGAGTATGCTTCCTGGCCTCCCACATTTTATAAGACTTCATCTGTGAAAGGGGTAGGAAAAGGGTCATGTAGGCAAGCATCATTTAGTTTCCTCAAATCTACACAAATCCTTATCCCCCCTTGTTTATTTTCTTGCACTACCATAGGACTTATCCATTCAAATTCCTCTATAGGTTCTATGATACCATCTTCCAACATTCTGTCAATTTCAGCCTTCACTTTCTTCTTATATATTGGATTTATTATATAAGGTCTTTGTTTGACAGGTCTTGCCTCAGGTTTGAGAGGTATATTCATCTCTCCTAGATATCCTATTATGCATTTCATATCTGTAAAGGTTGTGGGGAACAGGTCATTGTATTCGCGCAATAACTCTGTTATTCTTTCTATTGTTTGTTCATCCCAATAGTCCCTAATACTTGCCATTTTAGGATTATCAGTTGTCCCGATGTTGACTTTATTCACCTTGATAGGTGTAGTAAATACTTTTGATTCAAAAGATGGACCTTCTACCTCTCTTTCTAATTCAATTTTTGTAATCTAAATGTTGTGTGGGTCATCCTCATTTGGTGCCTCTTTTTCAACATGGTAGCATGACATTAGTTCTTTGATTGTCTGTCTATTTTTTGTTGATATTTTGTCATGGTTTCAACCTATGGTTCATTGATAAATATCACTCATCTTATATGCTTAAGTGTTGAATCCATGTTGGGGTTGTCATGTTCAAATGAGAAAGTGACTACAAAGTTTTGTTGTAATGTTGTCTATTCTATAGTGCCTTTGTGCATCTCTTGGTCTACATACCAGTTCTCTGGAATTCCTTCCAATGTATGGATGGAATGATGAGGCCATTCTTCTGGTGGTGTCATCCTCCATAGTGTTATGCATTTCTCCAAATGTTTTTCTGGTGTCCCATGTCCATCATATCTCTGCATCTTATTACTGCCTTGTTCTGCACAGAATCTAATGCACAGTGGTCGCTTACATTGGTACCAGTCCTGAATTGTTTCTTTATGTGCACCCCACCATCTTGCAGGTGTAGCCTTAAGTGTGAAATCTAGGGCTAAGAGCCTCTGAGTCTCTAATACTTCCTCGTCATATTTGGTCATAAATTCCTCTAGAACATTTACCCCATGAAAACTGGGAGGTTCCCTTATCTCTGTACCTACCCATGTTACTGTGCGGTCTATTCTTACACACCTTCTTGTGGAGACTTCATGTAGTCTCTGTTTCCAATTCTCGAGGTCTGTATCTGAGTCAGAAGTGTGCGATGTGATGCTTCTCCAGCTGAGTACTCCATCTGTATTGGGTTAACATAATCTTCTTCGCGCGCAGTGGTTCTGTACAATTGGTTTATTTCCTCCATATCTAAGCAAGTGGGCTCTACAAGAATTTCTCCTTTTGATGGATCTAATGGCACAATGACTTCGTATTCTCCTTATTCAAATATCATTTTCCTTATCTTCAAGTTGATTATGGCCTGGTAATCAAATGCCCAATATAGTCCAAGCAATGTTGGATATGGTGTTGTGCCATCTACTATTTCTATCACTTCAAAGTTTGCCTTAGTGTGCACTCCATCCAGATCTACTATCACACCTTTAATCCTTCCAATTGGTAGAACTTTGTGTTGATTTGTTAATTTCAACTGGATAGGTGAATACCCTAGTGTGGGCTCTCCCATGCACTGCCATGTCTTCTTGGGTAACACATTTACCTCAGAGCCTATGTCCAGTATAATATTCCCCATATTGAAATCTCCAATATTAACATTCAATCTGAATTCCCTGCTTGTCCTCCTTCTTGTATGGAGGTGATTGACTATTTTCTTCTCTAACTTCTCCTTTGCCTCTGTGTTACATATCTCTAGCATATTTTGCAAAACCTTAACAGAGGATGGATCATTCAGTAGCTTAACACATGATTGCAGAAAAGTATTTATAGTACTTACTTACCCTACAGGTTGTGCTTCATTGGTGTGGTCCATTGATGAAGGCATCGCGAACATTGGTACGTTCTGAGTATGTTGTGCGATTGATGTAGATGCAACATCTTGTTTGAGGAACTTTTGTCTGGCCTCCTTGAATGTTTCTTTTTCTATCCCTGCATCAAACTACTTATGTGGTTCAATATTCTTCTTCACCCATTGGTGTTGTGTTGGATCTTTTCTTACTGTGTCAACTCCTGTCTTAGCTCCTCCATGCATGACTATGTTGATGTTCCTCCCATCATCTATGGCTTCTGCAGAAATCCACTAGACATTATGGTTGTTCTGATTTCTCTTTTCTTGAATTTTTCCCATCAGTGTTGGGCATTCTTCTATGTCATGGTTTGTTGTGCGACATTACATACATGTTGCGGGTGGAAGTGGACATTCCCTTGCATAATGTCCTGGTTGTTGGCAGTTGTGACACACTACTAGACCTCTGCCTCATCCAAATCCTCCTCTCCCTCATCCTCCACCTCTATATCTGCCTCGTTCTCCTCGCGTTGCATTGTACTAAGGTACCTTATTGTACTACGTGGGGTTATATTATGGCTATGAATTGTTTTATTGTGGTTGTACAATGTTGTATTGTTGTTGCGCAGTGTTTTATGGAGGTGATACCTGGTTGAACTGAGGTGCAGCTTGCCCTGTCATCATTTATGCCTACACCCTATAGATATCTGAATTTTTTTACCTCATCAGCTCCATTATCCTACAATATTTATCATCATGGCCCACTGACTTGCAAAAATTGCAATATGAACTATTGGGTATTGTCTGGTACTTCTACATCATGGGACAATGATATGGATCATGTCCATGTGTCTTACAGAACTCGCACCGTGGACCTCTTGCTGGCAAAGGGTTTGGTACTCTTGTTGCCATGTACTACACGAAATTTGGACATTCATTCTTATGGTGTCCTTATGTCCTGCATGTGGTACACTAAACAACTTATCTTTTCTCTTTGCCCTTATTCTGGTTCAGTCGAAATGTGAGGTTCTTCAGATCCTCCTTCAACTCTTCTATTGCTGGATCTATCTTCTGATATTGGTTCTCTTCCAGTTGTAAGGCTGCCTGTGGAGATTTTTCCTGAGTTTGAAACTTTTGTTGTCTCAATGGGTATTTCAAATGTGGTAATAGTGAATTCACAAAGAGATGTCTATGTTTCATGTCAGTCATGACATACTTCAATTTACCTTTAAGGTGCTTAAACCTCTGATCAATCTCCCAAACAGAATCACCTAGTTTCTGTCTGATTTCAATCATCTCATTCATGTACTGATTTACTGAGCTAAGATTTTGAAATTCATTTATCAATAGCTTATTCACGTCTGCAATAGTTCTTGTTTTTCCTAGTGGACTGTTTACAACTAGACTCATATACCAATCCAGTGCGTGGTCTCTCAATGTGATAGCTAACTGCGCAAGTTTTGTATCCTCATCTGTGATTTTCTTTGCTTCGCAGATCTTCTCGCAGATGAACAAGTGATTTTCAAGGTCCTATGATGCTTCTCCCATAAATTCTGGTAACCTGATGGCGGGATCATGTCATGCCATCTTGAACTGTGATGAACTACTACCTTCGGGCGGTGTATATATTTGACTACTACTAGTTGAATTGGCTCCTCCAGTTGTTTCTCCTTGTTTGTATGTACCTCATGTTGTCTTTATTCCACTAAAATTCAATTGTCTAAATGGTGGTGTTCTTTCTAGTATATTAGTTGCACATGGGGTTATGGGTTCCACACTGACACTGACATGGATGGGAGTTCTGCCTTTTGTTCCTGCCCTTGGAATGCTTGTCTTCATTTCATATGTTGTGCACAGAATTTTCTCAATATGATCCACATCACATAGGTCCTCTACCTCTTCCTCGTCACTTTCCAAGCCCTCTCTATCATCTATGTCTCTCTTCTTGTTATTCATCTCATATTGGTAGGGTGCTCCACTACGCGTCTTTCCAGTTGTTGCCATTATCTGCTTGATCTGGTCCCCATCCATCATGATTGGGTCCATGGCCTCCTTCTTTCCCTTATCCATCTCTTCCTCCATTCTTTTAGCTCGTGTCAGTGCTTCCCCCCTTCCCCCATGCACGTAGGGAAGTTTAGTTGTCTGATTCCATGGTAATCACATCGTTGATATATAGTAAAATCTTGATTGAAGTATACATTGAACTAATATACCTACCTCTAGGTCCTTTTAGAAACTCTTGCTCTGTTGCGTTGTAAGACTTTACGGTATCTACTGCAAATTCTGTGATAAACCCTGTAACAATACTGTCTAATCATAAATCTACTACACGCGTGAATTTGTTGTTCACTTTTTGTAACTGCGCGATCTCCACTGGATTCCACTCGAGCTGTCTGATTCGATTTGTAGGGTGGTTGTCTTTTAACCTCAATAGCCACTCCTACAACACATCCAGGAACTCACAGAAAATACCTCATGCGGGTCGCTAAACACGTACTTGTCAAGATATTTGTGCGGTGTTATCTTAGGGTTTATGTTATCCTTCTGCGCAAACTCAAGCTCCTTTGTTTTCAACCATCTTTCAATCTTTGCCTTCGTTGGATTCCATGGCCTGAACATTCCCTTCTATACTTTCATTCTCTATGAGATTCTTTCACGGATCTCGCTCACTAAATCCCATGTAGTTCTAGCCAGGAATGGAACCATTTGGTTATCAATCTCTCTATCTACTTCTTGGGCTGACCAAGGTTCACATATGAACATGTTTCCAACAAAACCCTCTAAAACTATCGGTCCTCCTGGTAAACCAGAATGCAACACAACACATAGAATGTATTGCACAGTCTCACCCGAGATAGTTCTATGGGTAACTACAAAGCTCAAGTGCTTGCAGTCTAGGAAAGAGTGGGGATCTGGGATTGTAATTGATCTTTCTTAGGCCTTAACTGATTACTCAATCTATTATTCTTAAGATCCATTCATTTGTTAAACCCTTACATGTAATCTAATAGATCTAGCTAACCACATATGTGTAAATCAATCATTAATGGGAATTAAAGATGATCAACCATTAACATAAAGTAAATAGAATTCAATCATCACACAGTACACAGGTTTTACCGTGGTTCACCACCTCCTGGGCTGCATCCACAAAGATCTAGCTTCTTAGGCTCTTTCATTTAGTTCGCTGCAAAATATGGCATCGCGGGCACTACAATTCCAATCATACGATCATGAACAAGGTTCCCAAACCTTTGTGAGGCGGACTAGATCACACCAGGATCTTCAGCCTGTGATCCAACCCTCAAGATCTAGCTACCTTACCCTTCTACAGCTCAATATCTTACAAAAATTGATCACAACAACTTCTTACAATTCAGAACTAACTTGGAACAACCTTCGAACCTTGACCTAGACCTCATGGGTTCTTATTTATACTAATTTACAATCTCGTACCAAAACCCTAGCCCTAACATGGTTAGGTTTTCCTACTTGTGCACCTTGCATGCTTTCCTTTACATGCGGCTTTCCCTCACACGTGCTACTTTTCATGCCAGTTGTTCTTCTCCAAATTTGAGTTTTACCTTCCAAAAATAGGTATTTCCTCAAACTAGGCCTGCGCCCAACATGACTTTAGAGAATATTTCACATTAACAAAAAACATGTAAACTATTGGCTTCGTCGTGACCAATATCTGAAAGGTGAGAGTGTTGATCTTCCATGTCATTGGTTCCTCGAGTTGATGAGGCATCTCTTCTTCTTTCAACTTGGTCCTTGTTCTTAGATGCCCATGAGAGAGAATCCCTACAAAGGTTAAGTAATAAAGTCCAAAGGATGCCACATTCAACCTCCAAGATATTTAGCCTTTGTTTTTGGTGAACTAGTAAGTTCATGATAATTGTGTGTTGAGAGACATAATGGTACTAGTTCTCATGCACCTTGGTGTTTACAGAGAACATAGCAATCCAATAGAGCAGTCTTGTTGGACTGAATGTACTCCTCATGTCTCCTCAAAACTCACCTAAATTTCAATATATCCTTGTTGTCCATATTTGCATGATGGGCCAACCCTGAAACTTGCAATCCAACCCAGGTACAGAAAAGTGAGACCTGCACAAAGACTTCGACCCGGAAAAAAGGAGAAGATGGCTATAGGCACTGCACATATAAGACAAACCAACAAACCAAACAAAGACTCATAACCAATTCAAAGACCTCAATTCATATGAACAAAAACCACACCCTTGACGAGAGTTTCCTTGCTCTTAATTCAATGAATGGATGTCCAAGTAATTCTGCAAATGGATGTCCAAAATGAAATAACACAAAGGAAACCAACCATGAAGAGATAGGGATGGAGAAGTACCTAAGTATCCAATTCCCTTTTGCTATATCTAACATACCACAGAACCAAAATGCCAAACCAAAGAAAGAGGATCCAAAACAACAACCTTTGTTCATAGAGATATAGTCAAGATCATAGAGAATTCGTTCAAATTTGATTACTTGGAGCCCCCATAACAATTGATCTCGATTGCAATTACTCCCAATTAGCTTCATTACTAAAATCACATTACTTAAAATAATTCATTAATATTTCATTAAAAAAAATAAACTTTTACTTTTATCAAATACCTTTATTTTATAAAAAAAACTTAATTTCATTAATTTATAATTATAATTAAAAAAAAAAATCAATTAAGTAAATCAAATTTCAGAAGTCTAATTAATTCATCTCCTCAAAAATTCAATTCCCATAACAGATCGTTTTAAGGAAGGTCCAATTCAATCTCATAGGATATTGGCTAAATCAAGATTTCAAGAATTCAATTCCCATAACAGATCGTTTTAAGGAATGTCCAATTCAATCTCATAGGATATTGGCTAAATCAAGATTTCAAGCCTTGTGTCCATGAGATTGTCCTTAAACACCCTTTGCATGGGAGACCCAATTCCAAATTCCA
>ML783305.1:87736-100387 GCA_009831015.1 Picea engelmannii | reverse complement strand
ATAGAGAATGAAATGTGAGGTGTAGGGAAAGGACCTGTGGTGGAGAAAGTATAGATTAATAGGGAACCTTAATCATAATAGGGAGTACGTAGACTAAAGAATGGGTGTTTGGATAGGGTAGTAGAGAATCCAAGGTATGAGATCAAATATCCCAATATAGTGAAATATATTCAGTTTATGACAGATCGTGATATTGTGGGGAAATTCATGGGGATCTTTCCCTTAGAGAAGGCACCAATAGGGTGGATAAAAACACAGTGGAGACTCGAGAGACAGATTGACATGAAGCTAGGCGTGAAGGGGTTCTTAACCATGATATTTACCTGTTTAGAGGATAGAGAGCAGGTTTTTGAAGAAAGATCGCACTTCTTTAATTCGACGGGGCTACATCTATGGTATTGGATGGAGAGGTTCACACCTGAGAAGAGATATTTCACTAAGGCATCGGTTTAGATCTGGATGTACTCACCCCCCACCCCCCAAGAGATTTGGGAGAAAGAAACATTGGAGGGTTTGGGAAACACATTGGGGACCTTCGTAAAAGTATCAAAGGTGACAAAGGAAGGATGATATATTTCATATGCAAGGATCTGTGTATATATGAATGTAGTTGGGTCTCTCCCAGAGTCCTTAACAATCTCGTACCAAGATAATGTGTGGATCTAGACTCTAGACTACGAGCACATTTCATTTAGGTGCAGGAAGTGCCATGAGCATGGCCATTTGTTCCAGGATTGTCCTAGAAATGCAGAAAGATCAATAGAGAAAACCAAGAAGGAGTAGGATAAGGATGGCTTTGTAAAAGTCCCAACCAAAAGGAAGCTAGGTAGGAAGCCAAATGACCCATTGACTCAGACGAATCACATCAATAGTAATGAATTTTAGACCCTTGCTCAAGTCGGAGAGGAGGGAACTAAAAGTGAAGGAACTTTAGATCCAAATAGAGAAGAGGGTGTAAAGGCTGACAAAAGGAGGAGGTCCACAAAAAGTAGAGAACAAGACACCAAGATAGCAAATCCGAGACAGAGGAGACGGAGAGGGTAACACAAGCAAAGAATATAGAAGTAAATCCATCAACCAAACCTAAGGAGGGGGGGGGGGACTAGGAAATGGAATAGGATGACGTGGCGGTGGACATCTAGGCCCTCGTTGAACTGCATGGTAAAGAAAAACTTAGTAAACTAGAGGAGGACCAGATACATAAAATACACAAGGAAGTGATCAAGGGAAAAGGCAATGGTAATAAATAGACCCAACTTACAACATACATAGGAGGGTTGGGGATTTGAACAAATCCTTTACAGTTGCAGAAGAAATAGGAGATTGAAGAGAAGAAGAGGGGACACAAATCGATGAAGTAGAAATAGAGGAAATGGGGGCACTATTGGTTAACTCAGGGCAGACTATTAGCCTCCTAGAGAAGTACTTCCTCACCCAACCAAAAGTATAAAAGGAAAGTGATATCCTGGAATATCAGAGGCCTCAATGCACCATCAAAACATAGGCTACTTAGGAAGCAAATACAAAAAGAGAAACTGAGTATATTGATGTTGCAAGAGCTAAGTGTGATAAAAAACACAAGACTCAAATTTCCCATAAGATCTAGTAGAACAATGAAGTAGTGGTAGTGGAAGGGAAGGAGCATTAGAAGGACTAGCACTGTTATGGACCCTGAAATAGTTCATATAGATTTCCACACATCATCCCTGAGGCTCCTCTCAGTCAGGTACAAAGTTCTTGAAACACTAGAAAATGGATACCTAATCAATGCATATGGACCCCTGACGTCGACTTCAAAGAGGGTCTTCCTAGAATACATGGCCATGTTGGGAGAGGTTTTCCAAGTGTATATGTGGGTTATATGAGGAGTTTTTAAATATGACCATGTCCTTCCAGAAGAAGAAAGGAGGAATTCTGAGATTATACCCCAAAAATGAAGCCTTCAAAGAAAGCATAGAAAGGCTCCACCTGGTTGACATCCCCACCAACAATGGTAAGTATACGTGGAATAATTGTAGGGGAGGAGTGCATCAGATTTTTGTAATGTTAGATAGATTTTTGTCATTTGAAGAAATTATTCAAACAAGATAGGCCATCATACCAAAAAAAATTCCATTCACAGTTTCTGACCATTGGCCGATTGTGATCTCGTGGGAAAGAAACCTTAAACCAAGACCCGGACCCTTTATATTTGAATAATTATGGATGATCATACAGATTTTCTACAGAATATCAAGCACTGGTAGCAAGAGAAAATGGAGGTGTATGGAACGAAAATGTATCGCTTCCAATAGAAGTTAAATCACATTAATATGAGACTTAAAATATGGAATAAGGAGGCCTTTGGGAATACCTTTGAGGTAAAACTCTAACTAGAAAAAGAAATGGAAGATGTGTAAATATTCATCATTACAATTGGTCGAACATGGGAGCTAGCCATAAGGGAGGAGCAACTCAAACTTGACATAAACTAGAGAGATAGGAAGGAAGAAATTCTATGGAAACAAAAATAGAGAATCAAATGGTTGAAGGAGGGAGACAAATACACCAGGTTTTTTCACCACTCACTCTTTAACAAGAATATAGTCAATCCTCAAAACCATAGAGGGCACAAAACTAGAAAAACATGGGGACATTGAAGTGGAATTCATAAGGAATTTTGATCAGATCCTCAAAGAACCAAGAGAAGATTGGGGCCAGCAATTTGGGATATCACCGGAACTATCCCAACCTTGGTAACTTTCAAATAAAACCAAATCCTAATGTGCACAATCTCCCTAAAAAAATTGGAACAAATGGTAAAAGAGACGGCAGTAAGTAAGTCACCGGGCCAGATGGCTTCACAACCGAATTATACCAAACTCGCTAGCACATCATTGGTGAGGAGATCTAGGAAGTGGTGGAGGAGTCTCGAGCCTAAGATACAATACTCAAGGCATTCAACTCCACCTTCATCACATTAATCCCAAAAGAGCGAGAAGCGAACATTGCAGATAAGTTTCACCCTATCTCTTTATGTAATGTTATTTATAAAATTATCTAGAAGATAATTGCTAACTGACTGAAGCCTATAATGAACAAGATCATAACCCTCAAATAAAGGGGATTTGTGGAAGGAATACAAATCCTAGACGAAATTGTTCTAGCCCATGAGGATGTCTACTCGTTGAAAACTAACAAGAAGCTGAGGATGTTGATAAAACTTGATATTTCCAAGGCATATGATTGCCTAAACTGGAACTTCATCTGAATTTTTTTAGAAGCCTTTGGCTTTTGTAAAGAATGAAATTTCTAGATCAGGAACTTGATCTCCTCATACATCTATTCTATCCTTGTAAATAAATCATCGTCCCCTACTTTTAACCCATCTCAAGGTATAAGGAAAGGAGACCCTCTATCATCCTTCCTATACATCCTCATGGTTGAAGGCATGGGAAGAGACTTAAAGACAACCTTGGTAGAAGACCACCTCAAAGGGATAGCCTTGCATCCCGAGGATAATCCTCCATCCCATATTCAGTTTGTGGGTGATACTTTACTCATTAATACATGGGAGCTCCTCTACTAGATAAAGCTCTTCAAAATGCTTCATGGCCAAAAGAGTTTTTATCAAAGCTCGAAGCCAAACTTTCTAGTTGGACATTTCGTTTCCTAACTCTATTGAGAGGAAGTACCCTCTTAATTAAGTCCATTTTTAAATCCATGTTGTTGTATCTCTTTTCTACTCTTGCAATCCCCATTAAAATTTCAAACGCATTATCAACCTGCAATGATCATTCCTATGGGGAGAGATGGCTAAATAAATAAAGTTGGCATCGGTGGCATGGGATAAGGTGTGTGCCCCAAGGTCAATAGGGGGGTTGGGCATCAAAGAACCCCTTCTCATGGGAAAATCACTAACAACATGAACATGGTGGTGATGGTCAAAGAGACTATGGTATTTGTGGGAAAAGGTGTGGCGAGCCAAGTATGTGTCCAACAATGCAAAGGAATATCTGGTCATATTGGAAGGGGAGAATCCTAGGCCACTAATTTGGAACAATGCATGGAAAAACTAAGCCTTGGTCAAGGAGAGATATTTTTAGAAGGTAATAAATGGACAGTCCACCCTTTTCTAGGATAATGCCTCACAATAAGAACCCATCATAGCTAAATATGATATATTTAAACAAATAAGGGATAAATTGATTGCCAAGGCATGGACGAAAGTGAGACAATATTGGGAAGAGTCTAGAGAACCACAACAATTTGTTGAAAGAGTATGGAAACATTGCAGGTCTTGGCCAATAGTATGGGAGACATGGGTCTGAAAGGTGATGGAGGAACAACTTCACAGTAAAGGAGGCCTATTGGATAAAAGTGAGTACACATGACATAGATTGGAAAGCAGTTTGGGAAAAATTATGGAGCTCGGTTCACTAGACAAATATCTCTACTTTCTTATGGATATTGGTCAACAAGAAGAACTTAACATGGGATTTCATGACTAGGAGAGGGTACAAAGGGCCGTCAATATGTTTGATGTGTAAGGAGGAAGGTGAAACCTCATACCATCTTCTCAGTAATTGCAGGGAGGCTTCAATACTCTAGGATAGGGGGGAAACTACATTTAGATAATCAGATAGGGTGAGGGGAGATATCATCCAATCGATAGAGCATTGGAGATTTATCCCTTTCAAAAATTATATAGTGAATAAGTTGTGGAACTCATTCCCTGGGTTGTTACTATGGAATGTGTGGGAAGACCACAACAGATGAATATTTAAGTAGAAATTTAGAATATTGAGAGGATTTGGGAATTGATACAAAAAAATGTTAAAGAATCAATCACAACAGTGACGTGGAACGAAGAAGACTGGACTCTGACATAAGTGGAATCAATCATTCTCCATAATTGGTGAATTGATGGATGCACCAAGATACCACCTCAACTAAATACCCCTCTAGTATTTCTATCCAAAGAAACATGGCATCCTCCCCAACACAACATATAAAACTAAATTTTGATGGGGCCTCAAAGGGTAATATGGGGTCCTTGGGGGCGGGAGGTGTCTTCAGTGATTCATAAGGAAATATAATGAGGATATATATGGCTAGGCTAGGTAACAACTAAAATAATGGGACAGAACTGGAAGCACTGCTAAAATTCCTACATGTAGCAAGATAAGCAGGGTATAGAACTCTGATGGTGGAAGATGAGTCTTTTTTTCTCATCACAACCTTGGAGAGAAATAACAGTGCCTAGACAAAGTATCAAGTAACTAGAGACTGTCTTCGGGACTTGAATAGATAGAAGACATAATCAAATATATTCCAATGATCATACCCTTCCACATCAAGATCAAGGGCAACACCTTGGCAAATCGATTAGCGAATGAGGGTGTCAATCAAAGTAATGCAACTGATGTCTATCTTTGGAACAAAGAAATTCTTACTCAACAGTGGGAGGAATGTAGAAGGATAAATGAGAGTGATAATCATCACCTGTATTGGGTGTTGATGGGTGGGGCACAACGAAAGTGTGTCATTCTACCACCACCATGTGGGGAAATGATGACACGAGGGTGATGATGGGATGTATGGGATGCCTCCCATTCATTGTGTGGATGATGGTTATGGATGTTGAAGCTATGGATTAATACAGGAGCTGCAAAGGAATGAAGGTTGTAAGGAGGATCAACTAGTCATGGTTTAATGTGGTTTTCTATAGAGGACATCAAGTTGTGACGATGGAAATTGAAGATGACATAATGGATGTGAGTGGTGCCTAGATATATGAGAATTAATGGTCTGCATTGATAGTTTGGTCTGTAGTAGAAGTTTCATGGTAGCAACGGTTTCATGGTCTTTTGACAAGGAAAATAATGGAGCTAGGTCACTAAGGAATTCAAGGCACCCACATGCCCTGACTCTAGGCCTCCCTTCTAGTATTGCATGCATTTTCTTTGTAGTGCTCTATGTCCTTTTTGGTGTGTGGTAGGGGGATTTTTTGGGTATATGTTGTATTATTTACACGAGACTGTGATAAGTCTTGTTATAGTGGGAGATCTGTGGTATTGATTTTTTAGGTGAAAAGAAATGGCGAGCAATTCGAAAATGGAGATCGATAAGTTTAATGGGAAAAGTTTTGAGCTGTGGAAGCTCAATATGGAATATCTGTTGGTGGATAGAGATCAGTGGATCATGGTAGATCCAGGTAATGCACCTGCAAGAACTTTAGCAGATGACTGGAAAAAGTTGGATCTGAAGGTGAAGAGCACAATTCGACTGTGTCTCTTAGATTCAGTATTACTGAATGTGTCAGAGGAAGCTACAACCAAGGATTTATGGGATAAGTTGGGGAATTTGTATTAGTCTAAGTCCCTAGTAAATAAAATATTCCTAAGAAAGAAGCTGCATAACCTGAGGATGAGAGATGGAGACTCGGTGGAAGAGAATTTGAATGCCTTCAATGCTGTGGTAAGTTTGTTTGTATCTGTTGAGACTGAAATTTCAAATGAAGATAAGTGTATCAGTTTACTTTGTTCTTTACCAGACTCGTGGGATAGTATGGTTGTGGCCATAGGTAGTAATACAATTGCCTTGAAGTTTGATGAAGTGGTATCATCCTTGTTTTCGGGGGAGATGAGACGAAAGAATATGGAAGGACAAAGAACATACGCATTATTTGCAAGAGGATGCTCCCAGGAAAGAAATAGACCTAAGTTCTCAAGTGGGAGATCTAAGTCTAAGGGTAGATCTAAATCTCCCAAAAATTTTGTAAAGGTATGTTGGAGATGTGGAAAAGAAGGGCACTACAAGAAGCAGTGTAGATCCAAAGTTCAGAAAAAAGAAAAGGGATCCGAAGAATCTTCTTCTACAGAAGAAAATACCTCCAAGGAAGAAGGAGGGGATGTGTACTTGTCTTCTTCAAGCGCACATGCAGATCATGAGGCACGGTTGATTGACTCAAATGCATCCTTTCATATGACTCCCCACAGGGAGTGGTTCCATGAATATGAAAGGTATGATGGAGGTAATGTTTTCCTAGGTGATGACTCGATGACCAGAATCATAGCTCGAGGAAAAGTCAATTTGAGGCTCATAGATCAAAGAATTAGAACACTACCTGGTGTTCTACACATCCCAAGATTGGCCAGAAATTTGATTTTTGTAAGCAAAATGGACGATGCAGGGGTAAAAATAATATTTGAAAAGGAAACCTGCAGGATGGTTCAAGGAGCAATGGTGTTGTTGAAGGGAGTTCGGTTTGGAACTCTGTATAAGCTGCAAGGAAGCACTATTAGTGATGAGTGTAATAGTTCCATTGTTCTTGATATTGGAGTTAAAGAAGAAATAACTCCTACAGTCTCTAGAGAAAAGGTTATGTTGTGGCATCAAAGACCGGGGCATATCGGAGAGAAGGGTCTTCGACTACTACACGGTAAAGGTATGGTTGAGGGTATGTCTAATTTCTCTCTAGATTTTGATTTCTATGAACATTGTATATATGGGAAGCAGAATCGAGTAAGATTCCCCTCTGGTGCAATGCGGGCAAAAGGAATTTTACAGCTAATTCACAGTGATGTTTTTGGACCTGTGTTGGTCCCATAATTGGGAAAATATGTGTATTGTTTCTCACTTATAGATGACTTCTCGAGGAATACTTGGATATATTTCCTCAGGAAGAAATCTGAAGTATTTGACAGGTTTAAATACTTTAAGGCTCTTGTTGAGAATCAAACGAAGAAAAGAATTAAGGTGTTGAGGACAGATAATGGCAGAGAGTTTTGCGGGAATGAATTTGAAGAATTCTGTAAGAATTGCAGTATAGCAAGGCAAAAGAATACTCCATATACACCTCAACATAATGGAGTTGCAAAAAGGACTAAGAGGATGTTGATGGAAAAATCAAGGTGCATGCTCAATGGTGTCGAGTTAGGGCAAGAATTATGGGCAAAGGAAGTGGGTATTGCATGTTACCTGGTCAATAGATCACCCTCATCAATGTTGGATGAAAAGACTCCACAAGAGGTATGGACTGGTAAGAAACCTTCTCTCACACATCTCAAGGTATTTGGTTGTGAGGCATATGTTCATGTTCCAAAGGAAAACATGAGTAAGCTAGATAAAAAGGCTAGAAAGTGTATCTTTATTGGGTATAAAGATGGTCTCAAAGGTTATAAGCTTTGGAACCCATAAACTAAGAAGGTAGTGTATAGTCGAGATGTGGTATTTAGAGAAATGAAGGATGTTGTTAAACAGGAATTCCTACCAAGTAAGGAAGAACCAAAGAAAATAGAGTTTGATTTAAAGGATGTTGAATCAGACTCTGCAGAAGAACAGGAATCAGAAGAAGACGATCCTCATACTCCATTATTGAGGAGATTGGTTCGAGAAAGAAGGCTACCGAAAAGGTATACTCCATCTGATTTCCATTCCAAATTTATTTTGTCTATTACTGATGATGATCCTAGAACTGTCAAGGAGGTAGTGGATTCGGAGCATGAAAAGCTCTGGAAAAAGGCCATGGATGAATAAATGGCAGCCTTGGATAAGAATGAGGCTTGGGATCTAGTGGAGTTGTCAACTGGAAGAAATCCCATTGGAAGCAAATGGGTATTTAAAAGGATGTTGAATGCAGAAGGAAAAGTGGAGAAATACAAAGCTCGGTTAGTAGCAAAGGGTTATTCCCAGGTTGAGGGAATTGATTTTGGTGAGATATTTTTTCTTGTTGCCAAGTTAACTTCTATAAGATTTTTTTTATCTGTTGTTGTTGCATTTGATCTTGAAGTAGAACAGATGGATGTGAAGATAACATTCCTACATGGGGATCTGGAAGAAGAAATATATATGAAGTAGCCAGAAGGATTTGTTGTGAAGGGAAAGAAGGAGCTAGTATGCAAGCTGAAAAATTCTTTGTATGTTTTAAAACAATCACCAAGGATGTGGTATCAAAAATTTGATACTTATATGTTGGGACTTGGCTTCACAATAAGCAAAGAGGATCATTGTGTGTATTTTAAATTAATTGGTGATCATTTGATTTATTTGGTCGTGTATGCAGATGTCATGTTGTTGATAGGAAACAACAAGGAGATTATCCGGGAGGTGAAAACTCAGTTGTCCTCTAAATTTGACATGAAGGATCTCGGTGCTTCAAATTTCATTTTGGGCATTGAAATTAAAAGAGATCGGAAAAAGAGGAAACTCTGGTTAAATCAGAGAAAATATGTCGAGACAATATTGCATAGGTTTAATATATAGGAATGTAAATCGGTCAATGTTCATATTCCTATTGGTGTAAAGTTATATGCAGATTAGTGTCCCAAGACACAGGAAGAGGAGGAGGACATATGTGAGTGCAGTTGGCAGTTTGATGTATGCAATGGTTTGTACTAGACCGGACATTGCACATGCAGTGGGAGTTTTGAGCAGGTATATGTCAAAACCAAGGAAGCAACATTAGACAACAGTAAAAAGGGTTTTCAGGTATGTGCCTGGCACTACTAGCTATGGATTGTGCTACCAAGGAAGACCGAGATTGGACAAAGTGTTGGATATACATGGCTTTGTGGATGCAAACTAGGTTGGAGATCTAGATTGTAGGATATCTACAAGTGGGTATGTGTTTAACTTGTTTGGAGGAGCAATAAGTCGGATGAGCAAGAGACAGGTTGTAGTGGCACTTTCAACTACAAAAGTTGAATACATGGTAGCCACTCATGCAAGTAAGGAAGCAGTATGGTTACAAAGATTGTGTTCAGGTATTGGGTTGGTACAACAAGCTGTAAGGATAGATTGTGACAGTCAGAGTGCAATTTTTATGGTGAAGAACCCGACTTATCATTCAAAGACAAAGCATATTGATATTCAATATCACTTAGTGAGAGACATGGTTGAAGAAAAGAAAGTGTTGCTAATGAAGGTGGACACTTTGAAGAATGTTGCAGATTCATTAACAAAATCTGTGAGCACTGAGAAGTTCTCTTAGTGTAGAGGATCCATGGGCATTGTTGCCCTGAATTGTTGATTATGTAACCATGTAACCCCTTGTATGCAAATAAAACAACAAGTGGCAGAATGTTGGGTATATGTTATATTCTTTGCATGAGTAGTTGTGTCTATGTTGGACTAGGCGCGCAGGGGTTCAGAGTCTACGCCCCCGAGAAATTTTTTTCCTCGAGAAACGTGTCACATTTTTCCTCGTTTTTCATGTTGCCTCGATTTTTGTGTTCATTGTTGGGCAGGTTTTTGGCACATGGTTTTTGTCGATGGTTTTCTATTTCCGGTTAAGGAATTAGGGTTTTTGACTAATCCAAGTCATTGGGTTAGGGTTCTGGATGTCGTTGGCTCCTATATGTATATTGTATTGTAGACAATGTATCATAATGAATGAATATAGAATATGATAGTTTTCCCAATTTGGGTTTCTAGGGGAAAAATATCTGTGTAATGTTTGTATTTGCCATTGTATCTTTTTTGTTCTTTTACTGAAAATTTGTTTGCAATAAATATTGTACAAGGTTAAAATCTACAGGTTTATCCTCTCAGTTCCATGGACGTCAGTGGGATAAGTTGGTTTATAGACAGTATGGGGTGTATTTGTGGGATCAAAGTCGAATTGGGGTAAGAGCCTTATAGGCTGAGGTCGTTTCTCTATCCTTTGCTCGAAGAATTGGTGGGTGTGTTACAGGGGTGACCGTTGTCCAATGGAAGTTTTCTTGATTGGGTCGAGATGGTGGTGAGGTCTATTTGAGGGGAAAGAAGGGGAAATAAATAAGGTGCAAGAACCACTCGAAAGGCTCCCTCGAATAAAAAATATCCAACAATAATGAAGACGAGAAAAGAAGCCTCTGAGGTAGAGTGCTTGTTTATGGAGAATTGTTCAAACTCAGTGAGAGTGTAGGATGAGGAGTTGGAGGAAGCAATCAGGGACAGATAATAGAAAATTTCAAACGAATAGCTCTTGGAGGAGGTATAATGTTGGGTTTTAGATCTTGGGTACTCTTGAACCAAGGAGACAAAGTACTTCCAGATTGCAGAAGTGTACTAGATGGTTAAGGCCATGATCACTCAGGCCATGGAGGAGAAGCAGAATGAGCATAAAGACATCCTACACACCATCCGAATTTTTGAAGGTAAATTCGAGGTGGTGTGTAAGGTTGTCTTTGGGATCAGTATCACAGTCACTCTTGTGGAAGAAGAGAAGAAGGGGAAGTAGAAAATGGAGGATTTGGTTGGCTCTATGGGTACCTAAGCCAACCGACCAATAGAAATTAATGAAGACTCACATCCATTTGGGATGGCACATGATGACTCCCATCCATAAGTATGATAAAATTCAGGTTAACATACAAGGCAACTACAAAATATAAGGTACTTACCTTTTTATTTATGAAATTTGGTAGGTTAGTAGATAACTTGATGGGATTTGGTTTTTACTCCCGCTCTAGAAATCTACTATATAATCCGTATAATATATATATACTATTTAGACTCTCTACATTTAGTTATTACTATGAATAAGCTTCCTAATCACCTTATTCATCGTAAATACAAGAACTAGATAGTATCTAATATATCATTGCTATATACGGATTAAGAAGTAGTTTGATCATGACTGGGCTGGGCTACCTCGTGCTGCTTCTATCGCTAGCTGTTAGGCTGGTAATCATCCATTGCTTCACGCTAACTAATGCTTTTCTCGCTAGCTGCGTCCCAAGACCAAAGGGAACGGAGCCTATTGATGAGAACGCAAATGCCTACTTCAAGCCCTCTTGAAAGCCTACATCTAAACTAACACCGCCTCATCAACCCTTATTCCTACCCTTATTCCTAAGGAAATGCACTCGGTCATGCAACGAACGACTACTGAATCATATTTTTTTCGGTCAAAAAGATTATGCAAAATCTTCGGGATTTCCTCTTCCTTCTCTATTCCCATCCTATAAGTACAGCGTCTGAAGAAATACTCTTTTGTATGAATCGACATTATGAAATGCTAATTCCTTCTTGAAAGTGATTTTTTTTTTCTTACATACTTTTATAAGTGTTCTTACATACTTTTATAAGTATGATAAAATTCAGGTTAACATACAAGGAAACTACAAAATATAAGACATTTCCTTATCTTTTTATTTATGAAATTTGGTAGGTTAGTAGATGACTTAATATGATTTGGGTTTTACTCCTACTTAAGTAACATATAGGATTATATTGACTATGGATGATAATAAGAGCAACTTAAAAGAAAAAAACACTTCAATATTTATTGATATTTGGTATTGATCATAAGAAGCCCTGGGTTTTTTTTATGGTGTAAGTGAAGGAGACACAAATATTTGCAAAGTAGGGGTTGTCCTCTTTTTAAATAAAAAGAAAAATTATTTTTATTTGAAATATGATGTTGACCCAAAGTCTAAGAGTCGAGTTGAATTTTGTGCTCTTTGAGTTATGTTGAAAATTAAACAATTTCAAGTTTTTGGAGATTCAAAAATCATAATAAATTAGAAAAATCAAGATTACGACATTGAAATTTGCCCCAATTCTTATTATGAACCAAGCAAAACATGTAAACATCACTTTTTAGTTATTTCTTGTTCTTTTATTTATATATATATATATATATATATATATATATATATATATATATATATATATATATATATA
>ML783305.1:37306-87618 GCA_009831015.1 Picea engelmannii | reverse complement strand
AGCTTTGCTCCTATAGGAAGGCAGCCTAACTAAACTTGAATTCAGAAGAGGCACGCTCATTTCACCATATGAGAAATATTTAATGTTTTTTTAATCGAAAACAAGTATTTTGTGTTAGAGACCTTATACCACTTCTTCTAAACTTCCCAAGAGTTAGGTAACTTGGTAATCTCTTAAAGTTTGTGATACAAAAGGACTAAAAGAATATTTGGATGACTAAGTGTCTATTAATTTGCATTGGTACCATTCATTAACGAGAAAAAGTGCAAAATGCCTAAAAATTTTCATGATAAAAATTTAAAATTTTAAAATAACAAAATTATTTATTTTATATAAAAATTTAAAATTTTAAAATAACAAAATAATTACATATATATTTATTTTATAATTAAATTTTAATTTTAGTAAATTTGTTTTAAAAATATAGTTTTTGATCAATAAAAAATAATGATGAAAAAAACCTAATAACTTTTTAATTTTAAAAATTTACAATATATTTTTCATTCAAAAAATTAAATTTATAGGATTATTTCTTTCATTACTCATTATAAATTAATTACTTACTTAAATTTATCTTGATATATTAAGCTCTAAAAAAATATCAATTTTTTTTGAGGTATATAATTTTTTATCATTTAAGATGGATCTAGATTGGTTGTAGTTTCACTCAATTAAGTAAAATTAATAACTCACAACTTATGGAGTTATGGATATGTAAAATATAACTTTGATGATTGTTAAGATATTTATATTTGCATAGTAATAATATTTCTATATAAATAACACATTTATAATATTTATGTATCTCTATATAATAGTTTTTAAATTATGTATATATATAACAAAAAATCTCATATATATATATATATATGCTAACATATATTATTATTATTTGTTATAACTATTTTATTTTTTTGAAGTCGACATATGATGACGTAAGCATTGTCCATGTGACGACATCTCTACCATGTTGGGTTGTACAATAGTATTTTGACGTAATAATTGTAGTTCGTTGAGTTGTGGTTTAGCAATTGTTGTGACAATGACCTAGGTTCACATTCCAAGGGTCGTACTCATCCCATGTGTGGGGTTTGTCAGATGATTATGACACTCGAAAAACTCTAATTTTCACTTAAACATGTGAGGGTAGGTTGAGCTTATTTTTGACACGTGTGTGGGGTTTGTAAGATGTGGCTATTGATTATATTGAATATTATTAATGTATCCTTCATGTAAATTATTGTATGGCATTGACAATGTATCAAAAAACCCTATTCATCACTTTAGTGTGTGGGGGAAGGTTGAACTTATTTCTAGGTTAATTAAAAAAAAGATGGATTCCCATTAAAATAATAATAATAATAAGTGTAATTGTGGTAACAACAATATTTGCAAATTACTAAAATCATTTGTAAAATTATCGTTATAAAAAAACAAAAATAAGTTATCCATAAAATCAAATATTTAAATAAATGTTACAATTAAAAATAGAGTGAAAATTCATTATTAATTTATTACTTAGTTATTTTAAGCATGATAGATTACAATCCTAAGGCCCTAGACCATAAAGTCGCTATCCATTGACCCTCTAACCTCCCACCCACTAAATGATAACCTTTAAATTTATAACCACTATTGCCAATGGTCCATAATTCACTAACCACTAACTAACAAATTGTTGGCCAACTAACCATCTAACACACTAATTGCTAACTCTCTAACCCATTAACACACTAACACTTAAACACTAACTTTTGACCCATTGACCCATAATGTACAATGCATTAACCCACTAAAAATTAAACCCTAACCCACTAACCCCTAACTCTTAACTCACTAACCCACTAGTTCACAAATCACTAACATGCAAATTTAATCCACTAATCCACTAACTACTAAATACTTAACCCAATAATCACTAATCCCGAATCCACTAACTGAATAACTATATAAACCACTATCTTACTAACTTCTAACCCTTGACATGTCCTTGATCCATTGATCACTAACGCACTGACCTATAACACATAATGTCCCCATTTTTGGACTCCCTTACTCTGCAGTTGTAGATGACCTTATGGGTTTATGTCAGCCCGACCAGAGGGGTAATTTGATATTAAAAGTGATCTTGGGCGATAAAAAGTGGAGAGGATAAAAAGTGAATTTCAGGGCCCAAAAATGCTTTAAAGTCAAATAAATCATTTTTTTGGAGTAAAAGGGTTAATAAATTAATAAAGTGATTTTACTAAAGTTAAATTAAAAAGTCACTTAAGTGTAAAAGGGTAAAAGTGTCAGCAAAAGGGTGAACGAGGAAATAAAAAAGGAATGAGGGCGCCCTCTCTCATTATGCTTTGTTATTTTCTAAAAAAAAATTAGAGAGAGCTCTTGTAGATTTGACTCTTGGGACGAAAAAAACCTAGAGAAGAAGATTGGGTTCGGTACCCTAGATGATCATAGATGAGAGATCATATGGATCTTTCATTGTGCTTCATTATGGCTGAGATTACATCATTTGGCAGTGGGGTTTCCTTTGGTTGAGAACGATTTTTCTTGAGGAGGACGAGTTAGATTGTGGTTGGGTTTTTGGGTATTGTGGGTTGCGTTTTCTTAGATTGGGGGATGATTTACTCTTGTGGGATGAGTTACAACTGTGTTGGATGCATTTATTTGGGAAAGTAGGTCGATTCTAGTGTGGAGAGCACATTCTTGGAGCTGGGTCACTTTTATTTTGTGGGCAGACTTTATGTGCTAGAGGAGGGCCAATTTTCTCCATTATTGAGGTTGATTTTCTTTGCAGCATAGCTATAAACATTAATGGGTGTTAGTTGATGATTGTATTGAGTATATTTTCGTGCTTGGGAGCTATTCTTACCAGCATTTTTATCCAACTGTAACAGGTCAGGTTTAACTAAAAAAATTCAACATTTTTATGAGATGTTCCTTTACTATTATATGATATTTGTTCAAGATATTCCTTGGGTATTTGGCTGTGATGTTTTCTATGCACATTGAACACTTAAATGGAATTGAAAATTTTCCCAACCTTTAAAAATTCATGTGGGAAAACTAAAAAACAAACTCTAAAACTCATTACAGTGGAGTAGAACCTACAACCTAAGTGTTTGACGAAAGTCATCACCCAGAAATACACATAAATTATTACAACAACAAAGGGAAATTTGTGACATTAGTAGGAAGTGTTTTTCAAAGGTCCTAAACCACATCAGCATATTGGTGAGAGATATTATAGTGGTATCGGAGCATGTTTTCCTCATAGCATGAGAGGTAAACCACGAAGCATATTCTCATATTGCTTTAGTACATTCGTGGCTTAGGAAGATGGGAACAGATCAGAGTTCATGGCAAAATTTGTACAATCATGTCAAGAGTATCAAAGGAATCTAACAAAATTGTTAGAGCACCGTGAGTGGTTGAAGCCATACTTACCACTTGGGGAGAAGAATAAGAAAAAGGGATTCAAATATGAGGTAGTTGGTGAAGCAAAAACCTCACTTCATGAGGAAGGTTTGACAGAACCTCAAGTTGACTTTTTGGATGTGCGTGATGAGGGTGTATTAGCACCCAAATACGATGAGGATTTGGTATTGGATGATTTTCCCTTGGATGTTGATATAACTTCCAAGGATTCATGCATGAGGGGTGATGAAGAGGAAGTTGGGAAGCTTACACGTGAACTTCATATGGAGTTGAGTTTGACACCTTCTTCATCATTTCAGTCATCTATGGTAGTCATGACACATAAGGATGTTAGTGGTACTTATGGTTTGATGGAAGACCTTCTTGTTATGGTTGATCACGAGGATCATTTATATTTGCATGGGATAGATGAGATATATGACATAGATACTTCTAATTATACACATACCTGCATCTTGGAGATCACGAGCCACTTATTTTTAGGATCCCATTAATGGCTCAAGTCATAACTGACAATAAGATTGGGTTTGGTGGTGAAACTATCCACCCTAGATGATCATAGAGGATAGATCATATGGATCCTTCATTTTTCTTCATTGTGGCCGCTAAGATTTAATCATTTGGCAACATGGTTTCCTTTGGTTGAGGATGATTTTGCTTGAGGAGGACGAGTTAGCTTGTGGTTGCGTTTTTAGGTATTGTGGGCTGTGGTTTTTCAACTTGGGGGCGGAGTTACTCTTGTGTAATGAGTTCCAGCTATGGTGGTTGTATTTCTTTGGGAAAGGGGGCCAATTCTAGTTTGGAGAGCACATTCTTGGAGCTGGAACACTTTTCTTTTGTGGGAAGACTTTATGTGCTAGAGGAGGGCTTATTTTCTCCATTTTTGAGGCTGATTTTCTTTTCAGCAGAGCTATATTAGTTGATGGGTGTTAGTTGTTGATTGTATTGAGTATATTTTGTTAGTAAGGAGTTGTTCTTACCAACATTTTTACCCAAATGTAACAGGTTAGGTTTAACAAAATAAAATCAACATTTTTATGAGATGTTCCTTTGTTGTTATATGATATTTGTTCAATATATTCCTTGGGTATATGGTTGTGATGTTTTGTATGCAAAATGAACACTTAAATGGAATTGAAAACTTTCCCAACCTTTAAAACTTCATGTGGGAAAGCCAAACAACAAACACTAAAACTCATTACAATTGAATAGAACTTGCAACCTAAGTGTTTGAAAAAATTCATCACCCAGAGATACACATAAATTGTTACAATAATGAAAGGAAAATTGTGACAGCAGTAGGAAGTGTTTGTCAAAGGTATTAAACCACATCAGCAGATTGGTGAGGGATATTACAATGGTATCAAAGCATGTTTTCCTCCTGGCCTAAGGGGTAAACCGCAAAGCATATTCTCATATTATTTTGGTACGTTTGTGGCTTAGGAAGATGTGAACATATCAAGAGTTCATGGCATAATTTTTACAAGCCTGTCAAGAGTATCAAAGGAATATAACAAGATTGTTAGAGCACCATGAGTGGTTCAAGCCATAATTACCATTTGGGGAGAAGAAGAAGAAAAAGGGATTCAAATTTGAGGTAGTTGGTGAAGCAAAAACCTCAAATCGTGAGGAAGGTTTTACATAACCTCATAATGAATTTTTGAATGCACGTGATGAGGGTGTATTAGCACCCAAATATGATGAGGATTTGGTATTGGATGATTTTCCCTTAGATGTTGATATAACTTCTAGGGAGTCATGCATGATAGATGATTGAAGACGAAGTCGGGAAGCTTACACATGAACTTCATATGGAGTTGAGTTTGGCACCTTCTTCATCATTTCAGTCATCTATGGCAGTCATGACACATGAGGATGTTAGTGGTACTTATGGTTTGATGGAGGAGCTTATTGTGATGGTCGAGCACGAGGACCATTCAGATTTTCTTGGGCTAGACGTGATATATGACTTGGAGACTTTTGATTATACACATAGCCTGCATATTGGATATCTTGAGCCACTTATTTTGGGGAGCCCATTGATGACCCAAGAGATAATTGAGAAGAAGATTGGGTTAGGTGGTGGAACTATCCACCCTAGTTGATCGTAGAGGAGAGATCATACATATCTTCCATTGTGCTTCACTGTGGCTGAGATTTCATCATTTTATAGTGAGGTTTCCTTTGGTTGAGGACGATTTTGCTTGAGGAGGACGATTTATCTTGTGCCTGCGTTTTTGGGTATTGTGGGTTGCGTTTTCTCAACTTGGGGGCCGAGTTACTCTTGTGGGACAAGTTCTAGCTCGAGTGGCTACATTTATTTGGGAAAGGGGATCGATTCTAGAATGGAGGGTGCATTCTTGGAGCTAGGTCGCTTTTCATTTGTGGGCAAACTTTATGTGCTAGAGGACGGTCGATTTTCTCCATCATTGAGGCTGATTTTCTTCGCAAAAGCTCTATATCAACTTATGGGTGTTATTTTTTTATTGTATTGACTATATTTTCTTGGTGGGAAGCTGTTCTTCCCAACATTTTTACCCAGTTGTAACAGGTCAATTTTAACTAAATAAAATCAACATTTTTATGAGATGTTCCTTTGTTGTTATATGATAATTTGTTCAAGATATTCCTTGGGTATTTGGATGCGATGTTTTGTATGCAAAATGAACACTTAAATGGCATTGAAACCTTTCCCAATATTTAAAACTTCATGTGGGAAGACCAAACAACAAGCACTAAAACTCATTACAGTGGAATAGAACCTACAACCTAAGTGTTTGAAAAAATTCATCACCTAGAAATACACATAAATTGTTACAACAATGAAGGGAAATTTGTGACAGAAGTAAGAAGTGTTTGTTAAAGGTCCTAAACCACATCAGCAAATTGGTGAGGGATATTATAGTGGTATCAGAGCGTATTTTCGTTCTACCCTAAGGGGTAAACCGTGAAGCATATTCTTAGATTGTTTTGGTACATTTGTGGCTTAGGAAGATGTGAACAGATCATGAGTTCATGGAAGCATTTTTGCAAGCCTACCAAGAGTATTAAAGGTATCTAACAAGATTGTTAGATCACCGTGAGTGGTTGAATCCATGCTTACTATTTGAGGAGAAGAAGAATAAAAAGGGATTCAAATTTGAGGTAGTTGGTGAAGAAAAAACCTCACTTCGTGAAGAAGTTTTGACAAAACCTCGAGTTGACTTTTTGGATGTGCATGATGAGGGTGTATTAGCACCCAAATATGATGAGGATTTGGAATTGGATGATTTTCCCCTGGATTTTCATCTAACTTTGAGGAGTCATACCGAGGGATGATGAAGAGAAAGTTGGGAAGCTTACACATGAACTTCATATGGTGTCAAGTTTGTCACCTTCTTCATCATTCTAGACATCTATGGCAATTAGGATACATGAGGATGTTAGTGGTACTTATGGTTTGATGGAGGAAATTCTTGTGATGGTCGAGCGTAAAGAGCATTCAAATTTGCATGGGTTGGATGAGATATATGACTTAGAGACTTTTTATTATACACATAGCCTACATCTTGGAGATCATGAGCCACTTATTTTTGGGATCCCATTGATGGCTCAAGTCATAATTAAGCAGAAGACTAAGTTCGGTGGTGAAACTATCCACCCTAGCTGATCATAGAGGAGAGATCATACATATTTTTCATTGTGCTTCATTGTAGCTGAGATTTCGTCATTCAACAGTAGGGTTTCCTTTGGTTGAGGATGATTTTTCTTGAGGAGGATGAGTTAGCTTGTGGTTACGTTTTTGGGTATTATGGGATTTGTTTTCTCATCTTGGGGCCTGAGTTACTCTTGTGAGATGGGTTCCAAATATGGTGGATGTATTTCTTTTGGAAAGGGGGTCGATTCAAGCGTGGATGGCGCATTCTTGGACTTGGGGTACTTTTCTTTCATGGGCATACTTTATGTGCTATAGGAGGGTTGATTTTCTCCATTATTGAGGCTAATTTTATTTGCAACAAAGCTATATCAGTTGATGGGTGTTAGTTATTGATTGTATTAATTATATTTGCTTACTGGGGAGCTATTCTTACTAGAATTTTTACCCAGTTGTAACAGGTCAGGTTTAACTAAATAAAATCAACACTTTTATGAGATGTTCCTTTGATGTTATATCATATTTGTTCAAGATATTCCTTGGGTATTTTGTTGTGATGTTTTGTATGCACAATGAACCCTTAAATGACATTGAAAGATTTCCCAACCTTTAAAAATTCATGTGGGAAAACCAAACAACAAACACTAAAACGCATTATAGTGGAATAAAACCTACAACCTAAGTG
This sequence comes from Picea engelmannii, assembly GCA_009831015.1. Lineage (NCBI taxonomy): Eukaryota > Viridiplantae > Streptophyta > Pinopsida > Pinales > Pinaceae > Picea > Picea engelmannii. The sequence goes on along the minus strand of ML783305.1, from coordinate 79,861 downwards.
TTTGAAGAAATTCATCACCTAGAAATACACATAAATTGTTACAACAATGAAAGGAAATTTGTGACAACAATAGGAAGTGTTTGTCAAAGGTCTTAAACCACATCAACAAATTGGTGAGGGATATTACATAACCCCTTAACACTAACCCACTAAACCAAAACCTACTAACCTCTAACTCATAAAACCACCAACCCCTAACATGTAACCCATTAACCTACTAAACACAAACTCACTAATGCATTAACCCACTAGCCATATAATTTAGTAATATAGTTCTTGTAAACCCATTAACCACGGATCCGCTAAATGCCTTGATCCGGATTGGATCATTATATTATTTTTCATTTATTTCAATGCTTTCAGAGTGGAAACAATTGGAGGAATCATCTTGTAGAGTCATTTTATTCGCAGGTCCCAGTTTGGAAAATTTGGGTCTGGGACCTTCCGGAGCTATTTTGAGGCATTAAATGACATTTTTGGGGGTTATGGTGTTTGAAATGCATGCACACCCCCTTGACGGTGTTCTAAACTCCAAGACATTTCCAACAGTGTAGACCATGTGCCAATCAGAGCTCGTATGCAAAAGTTTTGCCTCCTGCAAGTTGACCTACCATGTTGACCACCATGTTACGAGAAGATGCCATTTCATCCCCCGTTACTCATGCATATGGGGCTAGCCAAGTATGTAATTTCAAGAAGATTCTAGAATTTCCAAAACCCTATCATAATTGAGGATTGAGGAAGTCAAAAATCTACCCCTAGATGGCTATTAGGCCATGTTAAATACCAATCCACTAGGAGGAGAAGGGGCTCCATTATTTTGTATTGTATCTTGTTCCATAGCTAAGAAAAACATCTCAGAGTGGTATCATGTGAGCATAATAGAGGAGGATAGATTCTGTAGAATCTATATAGGCCACAGTTCAAGGAAACTCCTTGGATGGTGTGTGATTGTACTTTGATGTTCTTTATTTTCTGCATTTGATCTATTTCATGCATACACAGAAAATCAATGACTAAATATTCTGGGATCTAAAGGAATTTTACCTTCATAGTGTAGATTTCAGTTTTATTTACCAGATCTATTGTGATGAACTGTTCCAGTGGAATATCCTCGAAAATTTATAGATCATATTGATATTAGAGCAGGTCTTTCTTTTTGGTATTTATGGAAAGTTGCAGGATCTAGGAATGAAGTTAAAGAGAAGTCGCATAAACCATATCCATGGAAAATGAGTCTATTCATAACAACCCTTGAGATCCATTAGAAGAGATATTTGAGAGGTTGGAAGTTCAATTTTTCAACATTAGTCGCAATATCAAACTCCTCGTGGAAGATCTAGAAAGCAAGCTCAAACCATTTGGAGATGATGGAGGCTCTAGCTCAGAGATCAGATCGGAGGGGAAATCAAGAGATCATAAATACTCATGAAAGGAGTCGCGAAAAGAATTCGAGAAAGAGTAGCCTAGTTCGAGTGTCGTGAACCCTTCACAATCCCTATTCAATATGGAAGTGAATGTGGACATAAATCCATTCCAAGGTGAGATCAATGCATTAAAAACAAATCATTGGTTGCAACAACTAGAAGTTTATTTTAGCATTCACAATATAGATGAAGAGTAGAATATTTCATTTCCTAGATTGAAGTTAGAAGGCCATGCTTTAACCTGGTGAAAAATCCATACAAAAACACTTAGGTTAGAGGGTGATCCTCGAGTCACTAGGTGGGAGGACTTCAAAACCCTCATCAAGTCCCAATTCTACCCTACTGGGTATATCGAGGACCAATGGATCTGGTGGCACTACTTTAGGCAGAGTGTATAGGAGTACACCATTGAGTTCAAAGAGATGGCTAGCATGATGGGTATCTCTCCCAATAACCTAGATTTACTCCTCAAGTATTTGTGGGGTTTACACATTCATCTATGAAAGTAGGTGGTTCTCTTCAATCCAAGGACGGTGGATGAGGTATGTCTATAGGCACGATACCTGGAAAACATAGCCCAAAATAAGGGGCAATCAAGTGGTTCGAAGCAAAAAGAGCACTAGGAAGCTTCCAAGGAGGGGAAAAATAAGTGGAAAGGGGGGGAATATAATAAGACAACAAGCACTACACGTCAGTGCAAATATCCCAACAACCATTGTAATCATTGCAACATTGATGGCCACACCAAGGAAAAATTTTGGAAACTGCATCCAAAGATGAACCCGAAGAACCGAAAGAAGGACAGAAAGAAAAAGAATATTTTAGCCAGAGATTCAAGTAGTCATGTTGAAATTATATTGGATGTGGATGAAAAAATTTATGTGCATTTGTGCAGAAGGAGGTGAATCTCAGTAGCCTTCATCACCAAGAAGAGGAGATGACTAAGCTCTTCCATATCAAGATTCAGGTCAAGAAGACCAAGATAGATGTTTTGTTCGACTCTAGTTCACAAGCTAATATCATAGCAATGGATTTGGTCAGCAAGCTTGGATTGGAGGTTCACAATCATCCTATCCCCTATCCATTGGGTTGGGTAAACAAGGATGTAGAGATAAAGGTAACAAAACAATGTAAGATTAATTTTGCTATAAGTGTTGATTTTATTGATGAAGTGGAATTGAATGCAGTACCCCTTGATGTATGTGGAGTATTTTTTGGAAGCCCTTACATGTATATGAGGGATGTAATATTCATGAGGAGAGCCAAACAATACCGACTGATCAAGGATGGGAATTCCTACATCATCAACACACATAAAGGTAAGTCAAATATCTCACTGGTAAGTGCCAACCATGATAAGAAGTTGATTAGTTCTAGTAAGAAATATGTTTTTCTTTTCTTAAGAGAAAATTAGTTTGATGACAAGTCAATGAGAGTGAAGGAATCCCTAAAGGGGTGTACTAAAGAGTAGAAACATTAGTTGGAGGATTTTCTACATGAATACAGAGGAGTGTTCAAGGAGCCTAAAGGGATACCACCCAAGAGGGATGTAGAGTATGAAATAGAGTTATTTCTAGACTCCTCATTGTCGAATATTGGGTTGTATAGATAGACTGTTCTAGAAGTGAATGAAGTGAAGTCACCTTGTGGGTTACCCATAATAATTGTTCCCAAGAATGATGGGACTTGGAGAATGTGTATCGATTATAGGGAATTAAACAAGATTATACTGAAGAATTAGTACCCTATGCCTAGGATCGATGATTTGTTGGACCAGTTGCAGCATGCCAATTAATTCGCTAAGATGGATTTAAAATCAGGATATCACTAGGTATGATTCAAAAAAGAAGATACCTAGAATACTTCCTTCAAGACAAGGCAAGGTTTGTACTAGTGGTTGGTTATGCCATTCAGTTTATGCAATGCACCAACTACATGTACAAGACTAATGAATGATGTTTTAATCCCTTATCTAGATTCATTTTTTATTGTTTATTTGGATAATAGACTGGTTAATAGCATTGTTATGACATAAAGTTGTCTAAGTTCCGCAGGGCGACCCCATCCTTTTCTTGCGCGGGTATCAGTTTCGATTTAAAAGTGCACCTTTCAAAGCGACGCACTTCGGGCATGAAATGCAAGCAACTGGTGAGATCAACTTTCAGCGGCGGAGGTCCAATCAGGCAGATCAAATCGACGGTGGGAAATATTGCGAACGAGAATATTTGGACCGTCGATTTAGAGGGACACGTGGTGCAAGATTAGCGATTTCACGGTTTTGCAGAATGGAAAGTAAAAGGGAATAGTCGTGAGGACTCGCAAAGTGCGAACTCGCGAGTTGATCTAGACCATTTATTTCATAGCGAAGCGTGGCGCAGGATTAGTGATTTCGTAGACTCAAAACTCGGGAAGAAAAGAGGCAATATTTGTTAGAAATCACAAAGTCCGAAGTCGCGAAAAGATCGCGGCCATTGATCAAAGGAGGGATCTAGACCGTAGATTTGGTCTCGAGGAACTTGTAAGTTCAAGAATCGGGAGAAGGGAGAAAGAAGTTGTTAAACTTCATGAGCCGCGAAGTCCCGATTCACGAAGAGTTGATCAAAGTCGTTGGATCGTGGGGATTGCGGACCTTTGATCTGGTGAGCGAAAGAGGATCAGGACTGTTGGATCGCGGGATTGTGGACTGTTGATCTAGCAAGCGAAACTCGGTAGTTCAGGTTTCGGGAGTAGGGAGACGAGCAATCTTCCAACAATGAAAAGTCGCGAAGCGCTTGGGAGCTTGGCCCCAGGTCATAATGAGGGGTCTTATGCAAGGAAAAGACGTTGAGTTTGCGAGATCTGTGCAAAAGGCCGAAAACAGCCGCATTCGTTGCAGAGTGAAGCCTTTGGTTTCAAGAGTTTCGGGTGAGCTTAAAAAGTCGCTAGCAATGCATGACAGTCTGTAGGGTGTGGAGCCTCACCCTCTTCCCAATGAAAGTAGTTAATGTAATTGAAAATGGTGGTTAAAATATCGTATCACCCATAAATGGAATGCTTGAGAAGACTAGCCATAGAAGCAGATTGTCAGCCCAGATCTCCCCTGTGAACGGATTTTTCTGCGAACCCATACTGATTCGAGCTTGTGTCTGACAGAAGAATGCCTGCACATTCTGACAAATCATGCACTGACTGAAAGCTAAATGTAGTGGTCCAATCACGCTCCTGGTAGTTGCAGTGGTTCTGAGTATATATACTCAGTTTTGATATTTTGTGAGGGTCGGATGGTTGAGCTAGGCTCCCTGCTATTGTAATATTTTCTGAAGAACACCGGTTCTCTGGTTATGTATTTGGTTTTGAGACATCTTGGTTAATCTAAGTCAGCTTTCTTGCTCCATATTATTTTGCTCTGATATTGAGAGAGTTCATGAGTGATTGATTCACATGGATTGTTGTGACTGTATTATGATGAATGTTTGATTATAATGTTGTTATAATTTCTTTCAGTTTCTTTGAGATTTGAATTAAAGAGGATCTTGCATTTAAGTTTTTCCTCCTTAGGCTACTGAAAGACCTGATGTCCACAACAAACCTCTACACTTTCCTCACCAAAGTCTTCCCTCTATTCACCCTTACTCCAACTTACTTACTGAAGTTGATTCCATACCTCAATTGCTTATGCATGCTAGCCAGTTTTCTAAGTTAGAACGTTATTATCATTGAGTCCTCTCCATTTGATCACCTAAAACTCATTTACATTTATTGTATAAACTGATCGGTACTGGGCTTACCTCCCCTGCAGTCAAGAGGTGACTTCTAGTGCTAACATAAATGGCGTCGTTGACGGGGACAGATTTGAGCAGATTAAAGAGCTCCCTCAGAAGAATGACATAGATCCAACTCTTGATGGTAGACAAGAGTGGGATACAGATATTGACTGTAATCATCTACATGGAGACTCCACATCAAAGACTCCACCGGGGAGGATCCTATTGACATAAAGATGAAGGGAATGACTAGGTTTCGGCTTATGGGCTTTCTGCATGAACTTTTGTTATTCTTTATCAACTCATTTTTTTTTTCCCTTCACATATAAAGAGGATCATATTTAGATTTTTTTATTCAATTGATCACCAGCCTTCCTTTATATATCCATCCTTGGAGGAAGAAGCCATACTTTATGCTTGTGTTGTAGATGTTGATCCTATATCCTCAGCTCATCCTATTCATAAAGATGAACTTCATACTGAGATCCCTCATGGATTAAATCACCCTTGCATCCCCGAGGAGGTTGAAACTAATCCACATCCTCCTCAAATATTGTCACATCCTGCTGTTACTATTGAGCCTTGCCATCAATGTGTTAAGCCTCATATTCAACCCACTAGTTTTCAAACTAGAATCAGAGACAAGTTGTTTAAACCTTTAAAGCCTCCATATCATCTTCATCCTTATCCTCCTGATTTCTTTAAATATCCTCCTCATTTTTCTAGGGAAGATCATGTTACAACTGAGAGGCATGTGGAGGCCTTTGAGAACTTTGTTGGTCAATTTGAGATTGCTCATGATGATGTTTCCATGAGATTGTTCTCAAATTCGTTGTTTGGAGATGTTGTTATGTGGTTTAAATGTTTGGGAGCTGACTCCATTGGTTCCTGGGTTGAATTATGCAATGCATTTTTGAAGTAGTGGGGTGAGAACAAGTCCCTTGATCAATACTAGGATGATTTTAATGCCTTGAGGAGAGGGGAAGAGGAAACCTTGGTCGTCTTCAACGGGAGGTTTTACCGTGTGTATCATAATATGCTTGTAGAGATCAGACCCACAGAAACTGATGCCATAGTGTACTATGTCATGGCTCAACATTTAGAGCTTGTCCTTCACCTGAGAGAAAGGAAATCAACATCTTTATCTCAATTATTCATGGATGTTGGGGAAGTGGAGGAGAACCTCCAAGCTTCTGGCAGGATTCAAAGTCAGCATCATCTCAACTCTAAACATAAGGCAGTTTTAACCTGATGTGCCTATGAAGAAAAGGTGGTGGATAATTTTTTCTTCGATGCAGGTATCCATGAGAAACCCTCTCTTGATGAAAATCATGTGTATGAACAGCTAGGAGAAACAGTTACTATTGTTCCTGAAATAGATATTTTTAATAGTTATTTTCCTGATAAAATTCTTGATTTAAAGGTTGATAATAGATATGAAAGACATCCCCTTTTTGATGAATATCCTAGTGATGATGAGCAACAAGCTTATCTTGTATTTGATCACTATGAAGACAGTAAGGATGATGCAGAGGTTGGACTTGTCACGGAAGACACAAAATTTGACCAGGAGCAACCCTTAGTTGAGGCACATGAAGAGGTCATTTATACACAGCCTGAAGTAAATCCACAGTCATCAGTGGATCAACAACCACCTATGTCCATCCTTATTCCACTTGTACCTACAGTTCACAGTAAGCAGCTTTTGGACCCACAGATGCAAGTGGATGTCTTTCAATCAAGTGTGCCTGTAAGGGACATCAAGCAAGTTGTCATCAACTTTGAAAAATTGAAGGTAACCTTTCATAAGTTAATCATGCATTGCCTTCAGTTTCATGACCCTGTCAATGAGTACATAAAGTTACACTTTTCAAATTCTTTGGAGCATGTAGGCTTGATCTTTTTATCAGCCTTTGAAGGTAATATGGGTGATCATAAGTATGAAATTAGCCATCTATCACACTTTCCTTGTTTCTTATGGATCATTTGCGGTGAAGTGAAGGATTCAGTGATCAAACAGTTTGAATGGCTATGACGGAAGTTTGGCTTCACCTAGCCCATTATAAAAGTCAGTTGGTTTAGGTTTTGTACATAAATAAGCTCTTTCTTGAGCATGTGTGTTTGTTTTCCTTTTTATAAGTAGAATAGTGTACATGTCGGCCTTCGGCAAAATGTTTTGAGCTGGACTCCATAACCCAATGCATAAGGCGACTGGAACTGCTTGTTCTTAGCAGCTCGTAGGGAGCATGTCATCCCCCGTGGAGCCAAATGTTATCACATAAAGCTGTCTAAGGGCTGCAGGGCGACCCCATCCTTTTCTTGCGTGGGTATCAATTTCGATTTCAAAGCGCACCTTTCAGAGCGACCCACTTCGGACTCGAAATGCAAGCAACAGGCGAGATGAGATTTCAACGACGGAGGTCCAATCAGGCAGATCAGATCGACGGTGGGAAATATTGCGGAGGAGAAGATCTGTACCAATTATTTAGAGGAACACATGGCACAGGATTACCGATTTCACAGTTTCGCGGAATGGAAAGTAAAAGGGTAGAGTCGTGAGGACTCCCGAAGTGTGAACTCAAGAGTTGATCTGGACCATTTATTTCATAAAGACACATGGTGCAGGATCAAGGATTTCATAGACTCGGAACTTGGGAAGAAAAGAGGTAAGAGTTGTTAGAACTAGCGAAGTCCGAAGTCGCGAAAAGATTGCAATCGTTGATCAAAGGAGGGATCTGGACCGTAGATTTGGTCCTGAGGAACTCACAAGTTCGGGAATCAGGAGAAGGGAGAAAGTAGTTGTTAAACTTCGCGAGCCACGAAGTCTTGATTCGCGAAGAGTTGATCAGAGTTGTTGGATCGTGGGGATTGCAGACCGTTGATCTGGTGAGCGGAAGAGGATCAAGACCATTGGATCACGGGATTGTGGATCGTTGATCTGGCAAGCGAAACTCGCTAGTTCGGGTTTTGGGAGTAGGGAGATGAGCAATCTTCCAACAATGCGAAGTCACGAAGCACTTGGGAGCTTGGCCCTAGGTCATAGTGAGGGGTCATATGCAAGGAAAAGACATGGAGTTCCTGAGATCCATGCCAAAGGCCGAAAACGCCCGTGTTCATTGCAGAGTGAAGCCTTTGGTTTCAAGAGTTTCGAGTGAGCTTAAAGAGTCGCTAGAAATGCATGACAGTCCGTAGGGTGTGGAGCCTCACCCTCTTCCCAATGAAAGTAGTTAATGTAATTGAAAATGGTGGTTGAAATATCGTATCACCCATAAATGGAAAGCTTGAGAAGAGTGGTCGTAAAAGCAGATTGTCAGCCCAAATCTCCCCTATGAACGGATTTTTCTACGAACCCTTACTTATCCGAGCTCCCGTCTGATAAAAGAATGCCTACACAGTCTGGCAGATCATGCACCGACTGAAAGCTAAATGTAGTGGTCCAATCACGCTCCTGGTAGTTGTAGCAGTTATGAGTATATATACTCAGTTTTGATATTTTGTGAGGATCAGATGGTTGAGCTAGGCTCCCTGCAATTGTTATATTTTATGAATAACACTTGTTCTCTGGTTATGTATTTGTTTTTGAGAGATCTTGGTTAATATAAGTCTGCTTTCTTGCTCCATCTCATTTGCCTCTGATATTGAGAGAGTTCATGAGTGTCTAATTCACATGGATTGTTGTGATTGTATTATAATGAATGTTTGATTATAATGCTATTATAATTTCTTTCAGTTTCTTTGAGATTTGAATTCAAGAGGATATTGTGTTTAATTTTTTCCTCCTTAGGCTGCTGAAAGACCTGATGTCCAAAGTAGACCTCTACACTCTCCTCACCAAAGTCTTCCCTCTATTCACCCTTACTCCAACTTACTGACTGAAGTTGATTCCAGACCTCAATTTCTTATGCATGCTAGTCCAGTTTTCTGAGTTAGAACGTTATTATCATTGAGTCCTCTCCATTTGATCACCTAAAACTCATTTACATTAACTGTATAAACTGATGTGTACTAGGATTACCTCCCCTGCAGTCATGAGGTGACTTCTAGTGCTAACAAGCGCTACATGGAAGGAGCACATATCACATCTTATGCAGGTGTTATAGAATTTGAAGAAGCACTAGTTGTTAGCAAATCTCAAGAAATGTGAGTTTTCTTAGCAGTATTTGGTGTATTTGCAATATGTGATCTGGGAGGGGAGCTCAAGATAAATCCCACAAAGACGGAGGCCATCATGAAATGGCCAATTCCTACAAATGTCACCGAAGATAGGAGTTTTATTGGGGAAACTCAATACTTGTGGAAGTTCATAGCTTCATTTTCAGTGGTAGTTGCGCCACTCCACACCATAACAACTAGTGGTAAGAGTTTCCAGTGGGTGAAGAATCAACATAAGCCTTTGATGAGCTGAAAAGAAATATTATTCGAGCATTAATGCACAATGAACACTTAAATGGCATTGAAACCTTTCCCAATATTTAAAACTTCATGTGGGAAGACCAAACAACAAGCACTAAAACTCATTACAGTGGAATAGAACCTACAACCTAAGTGTTTGAAAAAATTCATCACCTAGAAATACACATAAATTGTTACAACAATGAAGGGAAATTTGTGACAGAAGTAAGAAGTGTTTGTTAAAGGTCCTAAACCACATGAGTAGATTGGTGAGGGATATTATAGTGGTATCAGTGCGTGTTTTCGTCCTAGCCTAAGGGGTAAACCGTGAAGCATATTCTTAGATTGTTTTCGTACATTTGTGGCTTAGAAAGATGCGAACAAATCATGAGTTCATGGAAGCATTTTTGCAAGCCTACCAAGAGTATTAAAGGTATCTAACAAGATTGTTAGATCACCATGAGTGGTTGAATCCATTCTTACTAGTTGGGGAGAAGAAGAATAAAAAGGGATTCAAATTTGAGGTAGTTGGTGAAGAAAAAACCTCACTTCGTGAAGAAGGTTTGACAGAACCTCGGGTTGACTTTTTGGATGTGCATGATGAGGGTGTATTAGCACCCAAATACAATGAGGATTTGGAATTGGATGATTTTCCCCTGGATGTTGATCTAACTTCGAGGAGTCATACTAAGGGATGATGAAGAGAAAGTTAGGAAGCTTACACATGAACTTCATATGGTGTCGATTTTGTCACCTTCTTCATCATTCCATACATCTATGGCAATTAGGATACATGAGGATGTTAGTGGTACTTATGGTTTGATGGAGGAAATTCTTGTGATGGTCGAGCGTAAAGAGCATTCAAATTTGCATGGGCTGGATGAGATATATGACTTAGAGACTTTTGATTATACACATAGCCTACATCTTGGAGATCATGAGCCACTTATTTTTGGGATCCCATTGATGGCTCAAGTCGTAATTAAGAAGAAAACTGAGTTCGGTGGTGAAACTATCCACTCTAGCTGATCGTAGAGGAGATATCATACATATTTTTCATTGTGCTTCATTGTAACTGAGATTTCATCATTCGACGGTAGGGTTTCCTTTGGTTGAGGATGATTTTGCTTGAGGAGGATGAGTTATCTTGTGGTTACGTTTTTGGGTATTATGGGATTTGTTTTCTCATCTTGGGGCCTGAGTTACTCTTGTGAGATGAGTTCCAAATATGGTGGATGTATTTCTTTTGGAAAGGGGGTTGATTCAAGTGTGGATGGCACATTCTTGGAGTTGGGCTGCTTTTCTTTCGTGGGCATACTTTATGTGCTAGAGGAGGGCTGATTTTCTCCATTATTGAGGCTAATTTTATTTGCAACAAAGCTATATCAATTGACGGGTGTTAGTTATTGATTGTATTAATTATATTTGCTTAATGGGGAGCTATTCTTACTAGAATTTTTACCCAGTTGTAAGAGGTCAGGTTTAACTAAATAAAATCAACACTTTTATGAGATGTTCCTTTGATGTTATATCATATTTGTTCAAGATATTCCTTGGGTATTTTGTTGTGATGTTTTGTATGCACAATGAACACTTAAATGACATTGAAAGCTTTCCCAACCTTTAAAACTTCATGTGGGAAAACCAAACAACAAACACTAAAACACATTATAGTGGAATAAAACCTACAACCTAAGTGTTTGACGAAATTCATCACCTAGAAATACACATAAATTGTTACAACAATGAAAGGAAATTTGTGACAACAATAGGAAGTATTTGTCAAAGGTCTTAAACCACATCAACAAATTGGTGAGGGATATTACATAACCCCTTAACACTAACCCACTAACCCAAAACCTACTAACCTCTAACTCATAAAACCACCAGCCCCTAACATGTAACCCATTAACCTACTAAACACAAACTCACTAATGCATTAACCCACTAGCCATATAATTCGGTAATATAGTTCCTGTAAACCCATTAACCATGGATCTGCTAAATGCCTTGATCCGGATTGGATCATTATATTATTTTTCATTTATTTCAATGCTTTCAGAGTGGAAACAATTGGAGGAATCATCTTGTAGAGTCATTTTATTGGCAGGTCCCAGTTTGGAAAATTTGGGTCTGGGACCTTCCGGAACTATTTTGAGGCATTAAATGACATTTTTGGGGGTTATGGTGTTTGAAATGCATGCACACCCCCTTGACGGTGTTCTAAACTCCAAGACATTTCCAACAGTGTATACCATGTGCCAATCAGAGCTCGTATGCAAAAGTTTTGCCTCCTGCAAGTTGACCTACCATGTTGACCACCATGTTACTAGAGGATGTCGTTTCAGCCCCCGTTGCTCATGCATATGGGGCTATCCAAGTATGTAATTTCAAGAAGATTCTAGAAGTTCCAAAACCCTGTCATAATTGAGGATTGAGGAAGTCAGAAATATGCCCCTAGATGGCTATTAGGCCATGTTAAATATCAGGCCACTGGGAGGAGAAGGGGTTCCATTATTTTGCATTGTATCTTGTTCCATAGCTAAGAAAAACATCTCAGAGTGGTATCATGTGAGCATAATAGAGGAGGATAGATTTTGAAGAATCTATATAGACCACGGTTCAAGGAAACTCCTTAGATGGTGTGTGATTGTACTTTAATGTTCTTTATTTTCTGCATTTGATCTATTTCATGCATAAACAGAAAATCAATGACTAAATATTCTGGGATCTAAAGGAATTTTACCTTCATAGTGTAGATTTCAGTTTTATTTACCAGATCTGTTGTGATGAACTGTTCCAGTGGAATATCCTCGAAAATTTATAGATCATATTGGTATTAGAGCAGGTCTTTCTTTTTGGTATTTATGGAAAGTTGCAGGATCTAGGAATCAACTTAAAGAGAAGTTGCATAAACCATATCCATGGAAAATGAGTCTATTCATAACAACCCTTGAGATCCATTAGAAGAGAGATTTGAGAGGTTGGAAGTTCAATTTTTCAACATTAGTCGCAATATGAAACTCCTCGTGGAAGATCTAGAAAGCAAGCTCAAACCATTTGGAGATGATGGAGGCTCTAGCTCATAGATCATATCGGAGGGGAAATCAAGAGATCATAAATACTCAGGGAAGCAGTCATGAAAAGAATTCGAGAAAGAGAAGCCTAGTTCGAGTGTCATGAACCCTTCACAATCCCTATTCAATATGGAAGTGAATGTGGACATAAATCCATTCCAAGGTGAGATCAATGCATTAAAAACAAATCATTGGTTGCAACAACTAGAAGTTTATTTTAGCATTCACAATATAGATGAAGAGTAGAATATTTCATTTGCTAGATTGAAGTTAGAAGGCCATGCTTTAACCTGGTGAGAAAGCCATACAAAAACACTTAGGTTGGAGGGTGATCCTCGAGTCACTATGTTCGAGGACTTCAAAACCTTCATCAAGTCCCAATTCTACCCTACTGGGTATGTCGAGGACCAATGGATCTAGTGGCACTACTTCAGGCAGAGGTAGGGGCAGAGTGTATAGGAGTACACCTTTGAGTTCAAAGAGATGGCCATCATGATGGATATCTCTCCCAAGAACCTAGATTTACTCCTGAAGTATTTGTGGGGTTTACACATTCATCTATGAAAGTAGGTGGTTCTCTTCAATCCAAGGACAGTGGATGAGGTATTTCTATAGGCACGGTACCTGGAAAACATAGCCCAAAATAAGGGGCAATCAAGTGGTTCGAAGCAAAAAGAGCACTAGGAAGCTTCCAAGGAGGGGAAAAATAAGTGGAAAGGGGGGGAATATAATAAGACAACAAGCACTACACGTCAGTGAAAATATCCCAACAACCATTGTGATCATTGCAACATTGATGGCCACACCAAGGAAAAATGTTGGAAACTGCATCCAAAGATGAACCCGAAGAACCGAAAGAAGGACAGAAAGAAAAATAATATTTTAGCCAGAGATTCAAGTAGTCATGTTGAAATTATATTGGATGTGGATGAAAAAATTTATGTGCATTTGTGCAGAAGGAGGTGAATCTCAGCAGCCTTCATCACCAAGAAGAGGAGATGACTATGCTCTTCCATATCAAGATTCATGTCAAGAAGACCAAGATAGATGTTTTGTTCGACTCTAGTTCACAAGCTAATATCATAGCAATGGATCTGGTCAGCAAGCTTGGATTGGAGGTTCACAATCATCCTATCCCCTATCCATTGGGTTGGGTAAACAAGGATGTAGAGATAAAGGTAACAAAACAATGTAAGATTAATTTTGCTATAAGTGTTGATTTTATTGATGAAGTGGAATTGAACGCAGTACCCCTTGATGTATGTGGAGTAGTTTTTGGAATCCCTTACATGTATATGAGGGATGTAATATTCATGAGGAGAGCCAAACAATACCGACTGATCAAGGATGGGAATTCCTACATCATCAACACACATAAAGGCAAGTCAAATATCTGACTAGTAAGTGCCAACCATGATAAGAAGTTGATTAGTTCTAGTAAGAAATATGTTTTTATTTTCTTAAGAGAAAATTAGTTTGATGATGAGTCAATGAGAGTGAAGGAATCCCTAAAAGGGTGTACTAAAGAGTAGAAACATTAGTTGGAGGATTTTCTACATGAATACAGAGGAGTGTTCAAGGAGTCTGAAGGGATACCACCCAAGAGGGATGTAGAGCATGAAATAGAGTTATTTCTAGACTCCTTATTGTCGAATATTGGGTTGTATAGATAGACTATTCTAGAAGTGAATGAAGTGAAGTCACCTTGTGGGTTACCCATAATAATTGTTCCCAAGAATGATGGGACTTGGAGAATGTGTATCGATTGCAGGGAATTAAACAAGATTATACTGAAGAATTAGTACCCTATGCCTAGGATCGATGATTTGTTGGACCAGTTGCAGCATGCCAATTAATTCGCTAAGATGGATTTAAAATCAGGATATCACTAGGTATGAGTCAAAAAAGAAGATACCTAGAATAATTCCTTCAATACAAGGCAAGGTTTGTACTAGTGGTTGGTTATGCCATTCAGTTTATGCAATGCACCAACTACATGTACAAGACTAATGAATGATGTTTTAATCCCTTGTCTAGATTCATTTTTTATTGTTTATTTGGATGATAGATTGGTTAATAGCGTTGTCTAAGGGCCGCAGGGCGACCCCATCCTTTTCTTGTGCGGGTATCAGTTTTGATTTAAAAGCGCACCTTTCAGAGTGACCCACTTCGGGTACGAAATGCAAGCAACAGGCGAGATCAACTTTCAACGGCGGAGGTCCAATTAGGCAGATCAGATCGACGATGGGAAATATTGCGATGGAGAATATTTGGACCGTTGATTTAGAGGGACAGGTGGCGCAGGATTAGCGATTTCACAGTTTCGCAAAATGGAAAGTAAAAGGGAAGAGTCATGAGGACTCGCAAAGTGCGAACTCGCGAGTTGATCTGGACCGTTTATTTCATAGACAAACGTGGCGCAGGATTAGTGATTTCACAGACTCAGAACTCGGCAAGAAAAGAGGCAAGATTTGTTAGAACTCGTGAAGTCCGAATTCGCGAAAAGATCACGACCATTGATCAAAGGAGGGATCTGGACCGTAGATTTGGTCTCGAGGAACTCGTAAGTTCAGGAATCGGGAGAAGGGAGAAAGAATTTGTTAAACTTCATGAGCCGTGAAGTCCCGATTAGCGAAGAGTTGATCAAAGTCGTTGGATCACGGGGATTGCGGACTGTTGATCTGGTGAGTGAAAGAGGATCAGGACTGTTGGATCGCGGGATTGTGGACCATTGATTTGGCAAGCGAAACTCATTAGTTCGGGTTTCGAGAGTAGGGAGACGAGAAATCTTCCAACAATGCGAAGTCGTGAAGCGCTTGGGAGCTTGGCCCCAGGTCATAATGAGGGGTCATATGCAAGGAAAAGACGTGGAGTTTGCGAGATCTACGCAAAAGGCCAAAAACGGCCGCGTTCGTTGCAGAGTGAAGCCTTTGGTTTCAAGAATTTCGGGTGAGCTTAAAGAGTCGCTAGAAATGCATGACAGTCTGTAGGGTCTGGGGTCTCACCCTCTTCCCACTGAAAGTAGTTAATGTAATTGAAAATGGTGGTTGAAATATCGTATCACCCATAAATGGAAAGCTTGAGAAGACTAGCCATAGAAGCAGATTGTCAGCCCAGATCTCCCCTGTGAATGGATTTTTCTATGAACCCATACTGATTCGAGCTCGCGTCTAACAGAAGAATGCCTGCACATTCTGACAAATCATGCACTGACTGAAAGCTAAATGTAGTGGTCCAATCACGCTCTTGGTAGTTGCAGCAGTTCTGAGTATATATACTCAGTTTTTATATTTTGTGAGGGTCGGATGGTTGAGCTAGGCTCCTTGCTATTGTAATATTTTCTGAAGAACACTGGTTCTCTGGTTATGTATTTATTTTTTAGACATCTTGGTTAATCTAAGTCAGCTTTCTTTCTCCATATTATTTTCCTCTGATATTGAGAGAGTTCATGAGTGATTTATTCACATGGATTGTTTTGACTGTATTATGATGAATGTTTGATTATAATGTTGTTATAATTTCTTTCAGTTTCTTTGAGATTTGAATTAAAGAGGATCTTGCATTTAAGTTTTTCCTCCTTAGGCTGCTAAAAGACCTGATGTCCACAACAGACCTCTACACTCTCCTCACCAAAGTCTTCCCTCTATTCACCCTTACTCCAACTTACTGACTGAAGTTTATTACAGACCTCAATTGCTTATGCATTCTAGTCCAGTTTTCTAAGTTAGAACGTTATTATCATTGAGTCCTCTCCATTTGATCACCTAAAACTCATTTACATTTATTGTGTAAACTGATGGGTACTGGTCTTACCTCCCCTGCATTTAGGAGGTGACTTCTAGTGCTAACATAAATGGCATCGTTGATGGGGACAGATTTGAGTAGATTAAAGAGATCCCTCGGAAGAATGACATAGATCCAACTCTTGATGGTAGACAAGAGTGGGATACAGATATTGACTGTAATCATCTACATGGAGACTCCACATCAGAGACTCCACCGGGGAGGATTCTATTGACATAAAGATGAAGGGAATGACTAGGTATCGGCTTATGGGCTTTCTGCATGAACTTTTGTTATTCTTTATCAACTCATTTTTGTTTTTCCCTTAACATATAAAGAGGATCATATTTTGATTTGTTTATTCAGTTGATCACCAGCCTTCCTTTATATATCCATCCTTGGAGGAAGAAGCCATACTTTATGCCTGCGTTGTAGATGTTGATCCTATATCCTCAGCTCATCCTATTCATAAAGATGAACTTCATACTGAGATCCCTCATGGATTAAATCACCCTTGCATCCCCGAGGAGGTTGAAACTAATCCACATCCTCCTCAAATATCATCACATCCTGTTGTTACTATTGAGCCTTGCCATCAGTGTGTTAAGCCTCATATTCAGCCCACTAGTTTTCAAACTAGAATCAGAGACAAGTTGTTTAAACCTTTAAAGCCTCCATATAATCTTCATCCTTATCCTCCTGATTTCTTTAAACATCCTCCTCATTTTTCTGGGGAAGATCATGTTACAACTGAGAGGCATGTGGAGGCCTTTGAGAACTTTGTTGGTCAATTTGAGATTGCTCATGATGATGTTTCCATGAGATTGTTCTCAAATTCGTTGTTTGGAGATGTTGTTGTGTGGTTTAAATGTTTGGGAGCTGACTCCATTGGTTCCTGGGTTGAATTATGCAATGAATTTTTGAAGTAGTGGGGTGAGAACAAGTCCCTTGATCAGTACTAGGATGATTTTAATGCCTTGAGGAGAGGGGAAGAGGAAACCTTGGTCGTCTTCAATGGGAGGTTTTACCGTGTGTATCATAATATGCTTGTAGAGATCAGACCCACAGAGACTGATTCCATAGTGTACTATGTCATGGCTCAACATTCAGAGTTTTTTCTTCACCTGAGAGAAAGGAAATCAACATCTTTATCTCAATTATTCATGGATGTTGGGGAAGTGGAGGAGAACCTCCGAGCTTCTGGCAGGATTCAAAGTCAGTATCATCTCAACTCTAAACATAAGGCAGTTTTTACCTGGTATGCCTATGAAGAAAAGGCGGTGGATAATTTTTTCTTCGATGCAGGTATCCATGAGAAGCCCTCTCTTGATGAAAATCATGTGTATGAACAGCTAGGAGCAATAGTTACTATTGTTCCTGAAATAGATATTTTTAACAGTTATTTTCCTGATAAAATTCTTGATTTAAAGGTTGATCATAGATATGAAAGACATCCCCCTTTTGATGAATATCCTAGTGATGATGAGCAACAAGCTTATCTTGTATTTGATCACTATGAATACAGTAAGGATGATGCAGAGGTTGGACTTTTCATGGAAGACATAAAATTTGACTAGGAGCAACCCTTAGTTGAGGCACATGAAGAGGTCATTTAGACACAGCCTGAAGTAAATCCACAGTCATCAGTGGATCAACAACCACCTATGTCCATCCTTATTCCACTTATACCTACAGTTCACAGTAAGCAGCTTTTGGACCCACAGATGCAAGTGGATGTCTTTCAATCAAGTGTGCATGTAGGGGACATCAAGCAAGTTGTCAGCAACTTTGAAAAAGTGAAGGTAACCTTTCATAAGTTAATCATGCGCTGCCTTAAGTTTCATGACCCTGTCAATGAGTACATAAAGTTACACTTTTCAAATGCTTTGGAGCATGTAGGCTTGATCTTTTTATCAGCATTTGAAGGTAATATGGGTGATCATAAGAATGAAATTAGCCAGCTATCACACTTTCCTTGTTTCTT
Organism: Picea engelmannii; assembly: GCA_009831015.1. Taxonomy (NCBI): domain Eukaryota; kingdom Viridiplantae; phylum Streptophyta; class Pinopsida; order Pinales; family Pinaceae; genus Picea; species Picea engelmannii. The sequence goes on along the minus strand of ML783305.1, from coordinate 61,455 downwards.
ATGGATCATTTGCGGTGAAGCGAAGGATTCAGTGATCAAACAGTTTGAATGGATATGGTGGAATTTTTCCTTCACCTAGCCCATTATAAAAGTCAGTTAGTTTAGGTTTTGTAAATAAATAAGCTCTTTCTGGAGCATGTGTGTTTGTTTTCCTTTTTATAAGTAGAATAGTGTACATGTCGGCCTTCGGAAAAAGGTTTTGAGCTGGACTCAATAACCCAATGCATAAGGCGACTGGAACTGCTTGTTCTTGGCAGCTCACAGGGAGCATGTCATCCCTCGTGGAGCCAAATGTTATCACATAAAGTTGTCTAAGGGTCGCAGGGCGACCCCATCCTTTTCTTGCATGGGTATCAATTTCGATTTCAAAGCGCACCTTTCAGAGCGACCCACTTCAGACTCTAAATGCAAGCATCAGGTGAGATAAGCTTTCAACGACGGAGGTCCAATCAAGAAGATCAGATCGATGGTGGGAAATATTGCGGAGGAGAATATATGTACCATTGATTTAGAGGGACACATGGCGCAAGATTAGCGATTTCGTAGTTTCACGGAATGGAAAGTAAAAGGGCAGAGTCGTGAGGACTCGCGAAGTGCGAACTCACGAGTTGATCTGGACCGTTTATTTCATAAAGACACGTGGTGCAGGATCAAGGATTTCGCAGACTCGGAACTTGGGAAGAAAAGAGGTAAGAGTTGTTAGAACTAGCAAAGTTCGAAGTCTCGAAAAGATCGCAGTCGTTGATCAAAAGAGGGATCTGGATCGTAGATTTGGTCCCGAGGAACTCACAAGTTCGGGAATCAAGAGAAGGGAGAAAGTAGTTGTTAAAATTTGCGAGCCACGAAGTCTTGATTCGCGAAGAGTTGATCAGAGTTGTTGGATTGTGGGGATTGCAGACCGTTGATCTGGTGAGCGGAAGAGGATCAAGACCATTGGATCGCGAGATTGTGGATCGTTGATCTGGCAAGCGAAACTCGCTAGTTTGGGTTTCGGGAATAGGGAGATGAGCAATCTTCCAACAACGCGAAGTCGCGAAGCACTTGGGAGCTTGGCCCCAGGTCATAGTGAGGGGTCATATGCAAGGAAAAGACATGGAGTTCGTGAGATCTACGCCAAAGGCCGAAAACGCCCGCGTTCGTTGCAAAGTGAAGCCTTTGGTTTCAAGAGTTTCGAGTGAGCTTAAAGAGTCGCTAGAAATGCATGACAGTCCATAGGGCGTGGAGCCTCACCCTCTTCCCAATGAAAGTAGTTAATGTAATTGAAAATGGTGGTTGAAATATCGTATCACCCATAAATGCAAAGCTTGAGAAGAGTGGTCGTAGAAGCAGATTGTCAGCCCAAATCTCCCATGTGAATGGATTTTTCTACGAACCCATACTTATCTGAGCTCGCATTTGATAAAAGAATGCCTACATAGTCTGACAGATCATGCACTGACTAAAAGCTAAATGTAGTGGTCCAATCACGCTCCTGGTAGTTGCAGCAGTTATGAGTATATATACTCAGTTTTGATATTTTGTGAGGATCGGGTGGTTGAGCTAGGCTCCCTGCAATTGTTATATTTTATGAATAACACTTGTTCTCTGGTTATGTATTTGTTTTTGAGAGATCTTGGTTAATATAAGTCATCTTTCTTGCTCCATCTCATTTGCCTCTGATATTGAGAGAGTTCATGAGTGTCTAATTCACATGGATTGTTGTGATTGTATTATGATAAATGTTTGATTATAATGCTATTATAATTTCTTTCAGTTTCTTTGATATTTGAATTCAAGAGGATCTTGTGTTTAAGTTTTTCCTCCTTAGGCTGCTGAAAGACCTGATGTCCATAGTAGACCTCTACACTCTCCTCACCAAAGTCTTCCCTCTATTCACCCTTACTCCAACTTACTGACTGAAGTTGATTCCAGACCTCAATTTCTTATGCATGCTAGTCCAGTTTTATGAGTTAGAACGTTATTATCATTGAGTCCTCTCCATTTGATCATCCAAAACTCATTTACATTTACTGTATAAAATGATGTGTACTAGGATTACCTCCCCTGCAGTCATGAGGTGACTTTTAGTGCTAACAAGCGCTCCCTGGAAGGAGCACATATCACATCTTATGCAGGTGTTATAGAATTTGAAGAAGCACTAGTTGTTAGCAAATCTCCAGAAATGTGAGTTTTCTTAGCAGTATTTGGTGTATTTGCAATATGTGATATGGGGAGGGGAGCTCAAGATAAATCCCACAAAGATGGAGGCCATCATGAAATGGACAATTCCTATAAATGTCACCGAAGATAGGAGTTTTGTTGGGGAAACACAATACTTGTGGAAGTTCATAGCTTCATTTTCAGTGGTAGTTGCGCCACTCCACACCATAACAACTAGTGGTAAGAGTTTCCAGTGGGTGAAGAATCAACATAAGCCTTTGATGAGCTGAAAAGAAATATTGTTCAAGCATTAATGCTTGCACTACCAAACTTGCAGAAGCCCTTCACAGTAGAGACATATGCAAGTGGGTATTCCATGGGAGCAATACTGATGCAGGGAGGAAGGCTCGTATGTTATCATTCTGAAGTATTTCATGGGGTGATTTTCAACAACCCTACCTATGAAAAGGAGATATATGCCTTGGTACAAGCTGTCAAAAAGTCGAAGAAATATTTGATGGGAAAGGAGACCATCATCCACACAGATCACCAACCACTACAATATTTGCAGGCCCAGAGTAAGCTACAACAAACTAGGCATTACAAGTGGATGGTTTTTTTTACATCAATTTCATTTGGTCCTAAAGTATAAGAAGGGTAGCACAAATAATTTGGCAGACATGCTTTCACGACCACCTGCATCCAATATTACGACTTTGGGAACTCTGATGCGCATGGAGCCTATTTCCCATGATGCATAGAAAGAGGCATACATAGAATATGAGGACTTAAAGAAGGTGTTTCATCAGCGACAGTGCCAAATTCATATAGAAGAAGGTGATGGAAAGGCTAACTATCATTTCTAGAATGACTTACTCTACAAGCTCGAGAAGCTCTGTGTTCTTAAAGGTGAACAATTGCACCTTATCATAGAGGCTCACACCTCCAAGGTTGTAGGACATTTGGTGTTGGGAACACAATTTCCAACTTACTTGGTTATGTGTACTGACCCAGAAAGAAATAATATGTAGCACAATATATTATAGGATGCATACTTTGTTGTACTAGCAAGCCCATTAATAGGAAGCAAGGTATATACCATCCCTTACCTGTACCCACTCGGCCTTGTGAAAGTATTTCCATGGATTTTGTGGGATGTTTACCAACTACCAGGAAGGTACATGACTATATATTTTTAGTGGTTGACAGGTTCAACAAAATGTGCATTCTCATGCCTTATGAAAAGACTATCAGTGGACAAGAAGCAACAAACAATTTCTTTGAACAGGTCGGGGTGCACTTTGGGATACCAAGGAGCATCATCTCAAACAGGGATACCAAATTTCTCAGTGCATTTTGGACTACATTATGGGAGAAGATGGACACTAAGTTGAAGAGGTCTACAACATTCCATCCATAGACATATGGGCACGCGGAAGTAGTCAACGGGACTTTGGTGCAACTTTTGAGGGGTTACAATCATAAGCATACAAAGACTTGGGATGAAAATATGATCTATATACAACACTCTTATAATAGAGCAGTCCACACTTATACTATTAAGTCACCTTTTAAAACTTTCTTTAGGTATTTTCCACCTTCACCCTTATATGTTGTATATGGACAACAAGGAGGAGTAAGGGAGGACCTCATAGGAGATGCATTAAAAGCAAAAAAAATTGTTGAGAAGATCAGGCAGATCCATTTGCAAGTACAAGAGACATTGAAGAAGTCACAAGAAAAGTAAAAGGCTAGACATGACCAGCACAAAATAGAGAGAACATTTAGAGTGGGAGACATAGTATGGTTACAACTGAATGAGGAAAAGCTACAGGGTCCTAGTAAGAAGATCAAGGCTCTTTGGTATGGTCCTTTTGAGGTATTGGAAAAGGTGGGAGGTAATTCATACAGACTCATTCTACCCCCATACATGTGCATTTACTCAGTAGTGAATGTGGAGAATCTCAAACTCTATGAGCCTTCCATGTTGGATCATGAAGAGGAGCAAGTATTACCTTATGTTAGTATTGGTTTTGATCCAGTCATCATCATGCACCTTGATCGAGATTAAGGGGTCAAAATTCAAAAGAAAAAGGTAATAAGAGAGCTTCCATGGTTCACACATCAAAGGATCAATGCATATGGTTGGGAGCCTAAAAATATGCAATGAAGAAATCAATCCATAAGGGCTTACGACTCATTTTTAAATACTCGGGTGCTTATCGAGAGCAAGAAAGGTGCTTATCTCATCCAAATTAAGTTCAATCCCTCACCTAAATGGAGCCACATCATATAAACAAGGCTTAAAGAGAAAGCGTGGGTGGAGGTGTGGGCTCGATCATCCGACAACTGCAAGCAAGCCTAATCAATGGTGGAGGATGCATGTCATGTCAAAAAATCATCTAGAATTTAACACAACATCAGGGCGTGACAACGGTTTTAGGATGCTACATATCAAAGAGTAAATGGTGTCACATGGTAAGGCATGGAAAGGAAAAACACTCCCCTAGGGTTGCAACAGTGGTATTTTGGTCCCGCTAGGATTGCACATTCTCTAATTCATCACTTATTTGATCGTTCACTCAACGCCACCTGGAGCCAGCATAGTAGTCCACCTGGACACTGAGGAAGCTAAGAAAGGCTTGACAAGTAAACTATGTGTATTTTGAGCCTTTCATGGATCACCATCTATGGTAAGGAGACCCGCCAGATTTTTTGGTTTCCATGTTAGATTTAGCCATACATATGCCAAGCCTAGGAAAACACTTCTGTGCTTACATGGAAATACTCCAAACTTTCGTGTGTCCATGTATGCATGTTGATGTCAGCATGATGTCATCCAAATTTCACGTATTTTTCAAATCACAAAGGCTCTGAACCATAGGGAAAAATACGTGTGCATGGAAATAAAGGCATGAGAGAGAATGTTTCAGGCAAGTGGGAAGATTCGCTTGTAGCCTGCCAAATCTATTAGAAAGGACATGACATATAACATGATATCGAGCATCACGTTTCCCATCCTGTACCCATCATCATGTCACTGCCTACTTCCTGCATTCGTTAGAGGATAGAAATCATTTGCCTCGATGTTCTCATTCACTCATGTCTCGGATCTTAATAGATTGGGCTAGGCGTGACTAGTCATGTTGCTCCTATAAGAAAGAGCAGGGAGACCAAGGAAAAACCAATATTCAAGTAGTCTAGTTTCCACTGATATAGCTATCCGGATGCCCAATATAACAGACGATGATACACTTGTGCAAACCTCTTTCACAGGAGGGGATTATCAACCATCATAGCTATAGATGTGGGGAAAAGTAGTTCTATGCGTCGCTATGGGGAGAAGTTCCTTCTTGGGTATCATTAGCACAACTGAGAAATCAAAGGGGTATTACAGAGTATACCCTATTTTTCAGTTGTATCAATTGATCGGCCTAACGCAATAGCTCGAGGCAGGAGATTTCAAGATCTGGTCATTGATACCCTCCACTAACAAGTAGAGAGGTCCAAGTAGAAGGTGCGGGTAGTCCTTTCAACCAATCAACAACCCAAATCATTCCATGGTTGAACAGACCCACCGCTGTAGAGGAAGACCTCATAGAGACAACTAAAAAGACCCATCTTAAGGCTTAATTAGACGAAAGGGACACATCCCACCAAGCACCAGCATGTCAACTTTGAGGGTAAAAAACTATTTTTTCTCGGATAAAACAAATAAAAATCAATTGAGAAGCTGAAAGAATTTAGAATGTTAGAGGTGGTATCAATATTGTGACAAGCTGAAATCAATCTTCAAGAAGCAGTATTGGTCCGAACAAGCGGTTTTCCCTTAAGTAAAAGCAATTATAAATCGGTTGAAGGAGATCATTTTTAGGGTTGACACTTTGGGGAATTTAAGAGTATCTTATACCCGAGTTGTTTGATCAAACATCCCTCAGACACATACCAATTTTCTAGGATGCAGGCTGCAAGAGATTCATCCCCCGCGTTATTCTTTAGTCCGTGCTTATTTTTTTGTATGTGCTCTTGTAATAACCATCCCTCTCACTTCATGGATTTTTGCATTAGATCCCCATTAATAAAATCTCGAGTAACAAGTTTCATGACATGTACAATGTTACTGCATGTTGTTTAGCTTATTATATTGAAGTGATTTCCTCTGAATGTATGACCACTTCATGTAATTTTTTCATGTATTTAATGATGTGCATAGGGTACCTCCATGGATTTGAGTATACAAAAATGTTTATTGTTTGATGCATGGTTTAATGATCTGGTATATCTGTTAGAACTGTTGAATTCTTAATTGCTCAGTACGTTATTATGTCCATAGGCTTTGAGATTCACCTTAAAGTTGCCTCATGTGTCTATCTTGTATTTCTTCTAAATACGCCCCTTCTCAAACTTAAATCAAACTATCTAAAGCACTCATGGACATATGCCTCTTCATATTTAATGTCTTGGTATTGGTTCTAGTACTATTTTAGGGCCGAGAGCTTAACAAGAGAGAGAGAAAGAGAGAGAAACTTACCCAAAATTTTGTATATTTTTTTATGTTAATCAGTATGGTTTTAAGACTCACTATTGGTCTTATCCCCTAGGGTACCTCGGCATAGTTCCATATACAACCTAGAAAATTTCGAGGGATAACACCTTCCATAGAGGACTTAGCACCAAATCCTCAGGCAGAGTTAACATAGGAAAATTTTGTAGAAGTGGTCCATAACTACAATACAAGGGTAGTATGACCTTTGGCAGATTGGATTGAAAGGACAACTTCCGAGAAAAACAAAGTGGTACTCCAAGGAGAAGGTAGAGGAAAAATTTCCTCACCTCATTCAGTAAATATTTTGGGTACCAAAAGCCTCCCTAAATGGCAAGGTATGATCCATATTAGATCATTATATTATTTGTCATCTATCTCAATTCTTTTAGAGTGGAAAGAACTAGAGGAATAAGTTTGTAGGGTCATTTTAGTGGCGGGTCCCAGTTTGGAAATTTGGGTTCTTGAACCTTTCAGAGCCATTTTGAGGAATTAAACAATGCTTTTTGGGGTTTTGGTGTTTGTAAATTGTGCACACCCCCTTGATGGTGTTCTACACTATGATATATTTCAAACGGTGTAGACCGTGTATCAATCAGAGCTCGTATGAAAAAGTTATGCCTCTCATAAGTTGACCTACCGTGTTGACCACCATGGTACGAGAGGATACCACATCAGCCCCAATTACTCACACATATGGGGCTAGTCACATATGTAATTTAAGGAAGATTCTATAAGGTCCAAAACCCTATCACAATTGAGGGTTGAGGAAGTCAAAAACCTACCCTTAGATGGCTATCGGGCTATGTTAAATATTGGGTCACTAGGAGGAGAACGGGTTCCATTATTTTTCATTGTATATTGTTGCATAGTTGAGTAGAACATATGCGAGTGGTATTATGTGAGAATAACAGAGGAGGGGATATTTTTTAGTAGCCATAGGTCAAAGGAAACTCCTCGAAGAGTGCCTATTTCTTTGTACTTGCATAATTTCTATACCAAAGAAAAGAGAGCAAAGAAGCCTCACCTTATAGTCCGATTTTTTCCCATAAGGGTTTCCCAGAGAAAATGTGTGTGTTATCTTGTGGATGGTGTGTGAATGTACTTTACTATTCTCTATTTTTCGCATTTGATCTATTTCATGCATAAGCATAAAATCAGTAACTAAATATTCTGGAATCCAAAGGATTTTAACCTTCATAGTGTAGATTTCAGTTTTATTTATCAAATTTGTTGTGACAAACTGTTCCAGTGGAATATCCACGACATTTTTTAGATCATGCCTACTAAACACTAACCCACTAGGATAGTTACTGATAAGACACTAAACTTGATCTATAAACCACCTAGGATATTCTAATGTTTTGGTCATAAAAATAGATCTAAACTTAAAATGACTACAATGAGCCTATGCTTAACTGTGTGACTATCTTTTTTGTATTTTTAAACACTTTGATTGATAATAAAAGCACACCATTCAAATTCCTTAAATACCATGACACATGAAATAAACTAAAATAACAAGACACACACAATGGAACATAAATGTTTACCTTGGACACCCATATGGGAAAACCAACTTTCAATGAAGGACGATGCCTTTTGTCTTCTTAGATTATGGATATTACGACACATAAATACAAATATTTCAAATATTAGTATGAATTTATGAGTCACTGTGGTCTTCTACAATACTCTACAATATGATTCTATCTATTTACTCTGATAGCATCTCCTTCACACTTTTTGTCATACTATGGAACAACCAATGACTAGTGAAAAAGTGAACCATGTTCCCTCCTCTTGCTAGGTTTTTGAAAGATAGAATTGGGGTTAGGTTTATGTTTAAGGTTTTGAAACCCTAATAGAACCTCCATGATGATTCTAGAATTATCTAGTCGATTCCCCATGTTATTAACCCTCCATATTCAAATTATGGTGAGTTTACATGGTCGCCAATTGGACAAGTGGGGAATATTTGGACCTTTATCTTGTCAGGACCTAAACTTTCTTACACAAACTCTGCTATAGGCACACAATAGCTTGTTTGAAATGTCTTGATGAGAAGAAAAAATGTTTTTAAGGATTAATAAATCCTATGAAAACCCTAAGCCATCACAGGGCCCAAAAACATTGTTAAGGGATTAAAAAATGTGTTAGAAGTTGATGATCCTAATTTGACAAAATAAATACCATCCCTGAGATGTTCCAAATTCTAATCTCTCCCATATAAATAATTAACAAATTCATATGGTACCTGTGTATATCCATTTTGTATCATCCCTCCCCATTTTAGGAGGCTTTGGGTCTCCAAAAGATTTAGTTTTGAAGGAGATGAGGAAACAATTTGAATTTCTCCTTGTAGTGCCATTTGGTGGCCTTAGCCAGTAGCTAACCCTTCAATCCCACTTGCCAAATTTCTTGTTGATACCTTTGGGTCATTTTTATCTTCTTTTGTAGAATTGTGTCCTTTGGTAATTTTTGTTGTTCATTTGGTGAAAAATATTCAATGTAAGGTAAGACTTAACCCCCTTCATCCTCATCAGGCATGGATGGCTACTTCTTCTTGCATCTTGGGTGAATAAGCATACCTATACAAGTTATACATAGTCCCCACAATACCGAAATGGCCAAAAATATTAGAAGTGTGGGTCTCCCTTATCAATTGTGTTTTTTCTTCCTCTAGTACTTGAACATTCCCCATCGTTTACATTAATCCATCTCATAGATGGTAATAAAATTTGTTTGTCCTTTTCATCCTTCTAGATACTGATACACCTCACTGAATTCCTCATTTTCTGCATACTCTCCTTTGTATGCTCCATAGTTGAATGGATCCATATGCATAATGGCCCCCATGGCTATAATATTTGGTGCTAGTGGCCTAGATAAAAAAAAAAATCAACTAACTTGTTGGTTGTGCCCATATTTTATGTAATCACTAGATGAATTATTGCAGAAATACCATCCATTTATAATGTCTTAATTTTTGGAGTTTACGTTGAGCGTACAAGTATTGTAAGGTTAGTGATCAATATGGATGTTGGTTTCCTTACCCAACAGATAGTGCTTCCACTTCTTCATTGCTTGAACTAGGGCATAGATTTCCTTGTCATATATAGGGTAGTTCAATATTACTCCATTAAATAGCTCTGAACGATAGAAAATTGATCTTCCCCCTTGCATTAATACTCCTCCATAGAATACCCACTAGCATCAATTTCTATTTCAAAAGACTTTTGCAAGTTAGCTAGTTCTAGGACTAGGGTTTGTATAACATTCTTCTTTAGTTCTACAAAGGATGTTCAATGTTGGTTCTTACCCCATTGGAAACTCTTACCACTAGTTATTATAGCATGAAGTGGTGTTGCCACGATTGAAAATGCTATTGTGAACTTTCTTAAATCATGGGTATCTCCCATACAAATCCTAACTTCTATTACATTAGTAGGATTGGGCCATTTGAGAATGGCCTCTATATTTGCATAATCAATCTTCCAGTCACATATCCCAAGTACACTAAGGATTTCTTAGCAAACTCACATTTCTTTTTGTTTGCTAGTAGATGATATTTCCTTAGTGTTTCTAACAATTAATTCAGATTTAACACATGCTCCTCCCATATAACTGAAGATCAAAATGTCATCTAAACAGACTATGACAAATGAATCTAGGAATGGACACAATACATCATTTGTTAAAAACATAAAAGTAGTTAGTGTATTACTTAAACCAAAAGGGATTACTAACCACTCCTAATGATCTTGCTTTGTATTGAAGGTGGTCTTCCAAGTGTCTTCTTCCTTTATACATACTTGAATATATCTAGATTTCAAATCCACCTTGGTGAAGTACTTTGCATGTTGTAACCTGATCTAACATGTCATTTATATGGGGAAAAGGGTATCAATTCTTGAGAGCAATATTTTTTAGAGCTCTATAGTCAATGCACATCCTCAAAGTACCATACTTCTTTGGAACTAGTATGATAAAGGAACCACATGGCGATGTACTTGGAATTATATGTCCTTGCTACAACAATTATTGCATTTGCTTCTTTATTTCACTTGACTCTAAATATTGACTATATGTACAACCTTATATTTGATGAAGGAGAGTCCAATAGTGACTGTATCTCATGCTCCACATCCCTCTTAGGTGGCATTCCATATCTTGTAAAAATTATTTATATGTCTGCAATCACTCTTCCAACTGGAACTTTTGTTCTTTCATACATCCTTCAAAGGATGCCTTCACACCTGCATAATTGGTGTCCTTCTAGTTTTGTCTCAAGAAAATAAGTACATACTCCAAAGTTGAGTTGATCAATCTCTTAGCTTCGTGTGTACTCACCAGAGAGTTCATAGACTTCCACTTGCGTTCATTTATGATAACTAATTTAGCATCCTTGATTTGGAATTATTGGTTGGTCCATGTCATGAATATTGTATCCCCTCATATACATATAATGGCGATCAAACACTACACCACATACATCAAGAGGCACTACATCAACTTTTATTTCTTCAATAAAATTTGCACCCATAGCAAATCTAATCTTACATTCTTGATAACTTTTAACTTTACATACTTATCCATCCAACACAAATGGTATGGATTAGGGTAATCATGCATATCCAAATCAAGTTTACTTACTAGGTACTTTGCAATGAGGTTCACCCGTGAACTAGAATCTAGAATTGAACAAATCATCTACCTTGTTCTTATTTATCCAAATCTTGACATGGAACAAAATTCCCATCTCCTCCTCTTTAGGATAGAGAGTACTTAGGTTCACCTCCTTCTTCACTGTTATGATAGCAATATTTTCATCCACATTTGAGCTACTTTCTATATCCTTTCTTGCTTCCATTAGAATATTCTTATTCTTGGAATTCTCCTTCTTACGACTCCTAAGATTCAACTCTTGATGTAGTTTCAAACATTTTTCTTTTGTGTGATCATCAATGTTGAAATGGTCGTAGTGGTATGATTAGGGTCCTTACACACATGTACAATGGTGGCTATATTTTTTTCCCCTTTCCCCTTCTTCTTCTTTCCCTTATTGGAAGTTTCATGCTAGTTTATCTACTTCAAATCATTTGGTTTCCCCTTCTTCTTGTCACATTCAATGTACTAGGATTGTACATAGGCCTCATCTATGTTCTTGGGCTTAAATAACATAACTTTCCTTTTTATGTGACTATGAATACCACCCAATTAATTAATGACCACATCTGGGTCTTGGGGATTTATTCTTGTTTGGATGGCTTGCTTCAAGAACTCATTAGTTTACTCTTGTACTCTTTGTCCTTACCTCTATCAGTAATAGTGCCACCAAATATTTGGCCCTTTTCATATTTGATAGGGTACTAGGACTTGATGAAGTCTTTGAATACCTCCCACTTAGATACTAGTGGGTCTCCCCCTAGCCTAACGGCCTCAGTGTGTCTCCCCCACTAAGTTTGTGCACAACCTTTTATCTTTAGTCTAGCAAAAGCTATTTTTTGCTCCTCATGCACATTATGCACACTGAAATGGACTTCTAATTGTTGTATTCAACGATTCAATTTTAGTGCATCAACTTCACCTTCAAAGGGATTGATCTTGACCTTTGTTTCCATTTTAAATAGGGGTTGAGAAGACTGGTTATTGGTGTTGACCTTAAAAATGGTCAACATACATATGATTGTGAATTTTTTCAACAAAGCTACCTACCCAATATTTTCAAGATGCCTCTAGAACCCTGGGAAGTCTCTATATCACTTTAGTTTACAATCATTCGACTTAGATAACCCATTAGGCACTATAGGGTATCCTCCTAGTGTGTAGTAAGATCATAATGATGGATTTGTTATAGTCTATTAATGCATGGGTTGTCTGATGTGCCTATGATACATGAAATTTTCATGTTGGGATTCATTATGTTATTGGTGATTACTACTTCATATTTGATATATGTTCATTTGATTCATGGTTACTTATGTTTTCATGAATGATATGAAAATTGTTTGCTTAAGGAGGTGAAGTACAAGTTCTATATCAATCCTTTCATTTTGATGATATGTAGCTACAATACTTACAAGCAAATTTTGAAATAAGCAAATACAATGATATGTATCTTTATAACAAGTATATGTCGTATATTCCTTCATATGTTAATTTGAGCTGATCTTGATCACCTACAATAAGATGGGCATGGTTGGTATCTCTACAAAATGGTTCTATGCCTAAAAGCCTACTCTCATACGTACAATGCAATATGGAATCCATGAGTAAAGAACCTCATTGTAAAGCAATCATATAAGGGTTATACATAGAGTATAAATATCCAAAATTTATATTACGTTTGGGCACATTGAAAGGTTATGGACATTGGTAAAAGAGAATAGATGGAAAACATTGCAATGGAAATACATTAGTATATGTGGTTTTGAAATTTTGATTTGGGGAAATGAATCATGACCATCCTCATATATCCAATTTTGGATGATTGAAGGGAAAAAAGCCTTGTAATTCAAACTTGACTCCATACCTAATTTTTTTGCTTGATCTACCCTTATGCTATGGGCATTGTGATAGGCTTGTTCAACACTAACTTTGGCAAGTAAAATACAATCATCCTTTCCATGCAAGTTTGCCCATTTCTTTCAGTTTGAGTGTACTCAATTGTGGTAGGTGGAGTGTAGACTTCAATTTATATGCTTATGACTAGCCCATTATATTTGGAAGCTAAAGAAGAACCAAGTTTCAACACTTAATTTGAGTTTTCATTCATTTTGGTGGCTGGTTGAGGGAGTACAAACTCTTGGTAGAATTTTGTGTTTTGAAAGGATGCAATTTGGAAATTAGAAGTCGCCTTGGATAAATATCATCCATCAACATCACGAGGAAAAGGGAAAGAGGTAATATATAGATCATGAAGATAATCATTAGTTTTCTTTCAATTTATGTGTGTATTTCTTGAGTAATGGTGGTTTTAGGTCTCATGAGCATGCATGAAAACTTGGTTAAATATCCCCATTGATTATGAACCATTTTGCAGTTCCTCTTGCATGTAAGTTTTGCCTCATTATTCCCTTAATTTAACTTATATTTGACATGAGTAACCATAGTTTATGGTTTGAAGGCTCCTATTCTTAACTCAACATTTAATTGGTCCATTGTTAATTTTTTGGAGGTAGGTTGTAGTCAAATTTCTCCATTTTATCTCGTAGTAATGTTTAATGAACAATCCAAAGCACATGTATTTCATCCTTCCTCTTGTCAAGTCAACCTTGGCATCAAGTCAAATATGTTGGTAGCATTTCCAACTTAAGCTTAATGATATTTTAGGTAGATTTCTACTATTGGTAATAATTTTACTAAGCTATTACTTGAGCACGATATGGTTGGTTGTAATTTTATTAATCATGAAATACTTTTCCCTTTTGAGCATGAACTGTAGGCCATGATGGTTTGTATTCTCTTCTTGTGATAGTTTGACATGAATAATTAAGAGCCTCTTCCTGTAGGGTTGTTATGTTATGTATGGTCAATGGGTAGAGGCTTCTTTGCTCATTTTTCATATGCATGATATAGTTATGGAATGTGAACATAGAGGTTGGATGGAGTTATCCTTATACTCATTTTTATATTCTTTATTTGGAAGAGTTGTAGATGATTAGAGCCCTCCATTATCAAAATTGTTTGTTCCCTTTTAAAATATAATACATACAAAAGGGTTTGAAGTTGAATATTAGCCTTCATTATGACATTTCATCCTTGAAAAGTTTTCTAACGTGTTGAATATGAAGGTTTGCAGCGTGTGCATATGTTAAAGCTAGAATGTGAAAGTTACCTATAGTATGCACATGTTATAATAGCTTTTTCTTTGTAAACTCATGCAATTTTTATGGCAAATCCTATTCGTGCTTCCCTGTAAAGAATGGAAGAAGAATGCATTGACTATTTAGGGGTTGGAGTTAAAATAAATATGTTATATAAGTACTAATCAGTCTAACATCTAGATGGTTATTGCTTCCCGACATGTTCTTGACCAAATCTAGACTAATTTGTCTTTATAATCATCTTACATACAAATCCCTATAGCTCATGAGATTCCCTGACCACTTGATCTCTTGCATACATGCATGTTTGAAGGTTGAAACTATGGTATGTTTGGTTTCTTGATTCTTTTTTTTTTTGCATGTTGATATTAGCATAAGTAGGGTATCTTGGCTATTCATGGACAACCTACAATTCAGTCTTTGGAGGAGATCCAAGAGTGGGCCCTATTCCCAACTAATGATGGGGCTATAATTCAAATTAACAAAGCCATGTATGAGTTGAAAATATATCACAAACAACCCCCACCATGTAACATATTGTAGTAATGCATGGAGTTTTCTATACATTTTTCTTGATACATCAACAATAGTGCATATTTTAAACAATTATATGGTACAATTTGATGGATGCTATGTATATGTTTAATGACGACTCTGAATTTTTGGTTGATGATGTAGCTAGTTAGGTGAAAAATCACACACACACACACACAATGTATGCAAATGGTCATTTGTATGTTTATGGTTTTCATTTTTGAAATAAATACATGGGCTATTAAATGACGGTGAAAAATAAATTTTCCTTTACCATAGACTTAAGGAAAAGTGCACACTAGTTGAGTTGAACCCTTAGTCACCCTAGGATACCAACCGCTTGACCTATTTCCCTTTGAAATTCTTTCTTTCTAGTTTAAAATTAAAACAGCCCATAAATCAATTTTTGGAGGAAAGCCAAGAGGTAGAGGTGACTATTTACCTTCCCACTCATCCTTCTATAAAGGAAGAGGAGGACTTATCAAAAATGGGGAGGGGAGAGAAAAAAGAGAGTAGGTATAACTTTGTTTTTCTATTAATCATATCTAAGTTCATTCTCTCTATATTTAATAGCCTAACAATGTAAGCAATGGTAGAATGGCTACAATATAAGGTCCAAGACTAGGGTGAAAGCATAGTTTCTCACCTTTGGAGGTAAATTATGTCTATTTTCTTGGTGCATCTATTTATATTCCCATGTCTGTATGAATAACACTACCATGAATGCAAATACCCTTCAAAGAATATGAGTGTGGGGTTAGTAATGCTCTATGTTTTCTAAGGCTTAATGTCGCTTGACTTTAAATTGGTGTGAACAACATTTGGTCTCAGAAACATCCTATTAAAATTGAAGAATCCAGGTTGTTTGTTAGGGATATTTGGGTTACTATTGGTTGTACATAAACCTTCATTTATGAATAAAAATATTTTGGGCATTCTTGCACTCATTTCTCTCAATGCATTTTATTTTCTTCACAACTTTTCTTTGTCTCAGCTTGCAAGTGACTTTTTGATTTCTTTTTATCTATTTAGTTGTTGTACATATGCATGCTATATTTAATGTTTTAATTAGTTCTTCCTTATTCATAGTTTTCTAATGTTAATGGTCAATTGCACATCTTAATTATTTCAAATTTTAACTCGGTTAAATCCTAATAAATTCAATCCCATAGTTAGATTTTTTAGGGCTTTAAGAAAACCTAGGGTTTCCATCCCCACTTTTTCCATTTGATATCTACAAGGGTGTTATTGATTGTTGTGCTTGAATTTGATTTCAGGAATCAACATAAATAATGTCTCCATTGGGAATTAGGTTTAGAATTTTCTTAATCGTGTATTATCTATCGTCCCCCAGTTTGTGCCAATCAATTATTTTGAGCCAGTACTTGGGCTAGGGGGGGGTGGTGTCATCACTTATCCTACTGTGATCATCCTAGCCTATCACCCTAGAACAACTTTTTACAATGAATATTTGATTGGATTTATTTTGGAGACAAATGGTGCATAGAAACGATCCCACAACTATAGTGATTGAATGTTTTCTTTGTAAGTTGTGAAAGGGAGAAATAATAAGAGATAACTAAAAGTAAAGTTCATTAGCACAATACAAGAAGGAAACTTAATCATGATTCCATATTACTATAACACAGTGTTAGAAAATGAGCATGAATAATAAGAATAAGTATCTCATTACTTGTTCATTTAATAAGTTCATTCAACATTGGAAATCAAATGAACAAGACAAGCATAGATCCATTGCTTCATTCAACATCAAATATAAGATAGAAAATGGAAGAATTTATGCATAACTTACTTGATTATTTTTATTTCACCAATGGAAATGTGCCTTGGTCCTGATCATACAATCAAATCAACTTTTCTTTGAATTAAAATGATGGCCACATACGAGGACTATAAAATCTTAGTCTTGGGCCTTTATTACTTCCTTCCAAAATCTAGAGCTTACATTGGTGCTTATAGAGAAGGAGAGAAAACAATGGAAATGATACACACTCAAAGTGATAGATCCTCCCAATATGGGAATAATAAAACAATACAAATTGATAGGGTTTATTCTCTCAAAAATTTAGTAGTTTGGTGTTATAATAAAAATTCATCCATGGGGGGTGGATCCTACCTATCCAATGATAAATCCAATTACAATATTTTTTGGTAGCTTGGCATAAGGCATAGACTATCTTCACCTTGGATGGTCTTGTGTATGAGGTGGTGAAATGGGGAAGAAGGAGAGGCAAGGTAATTGTGTGCACACCCTCTTAGGACCACTTAACTTAGGTATCATCCTCCCTCGGCTCCATAGATGGTCGAAAAGTCTAGGAAGTGGTGAATGTGTGCATTGGATGTGAATGAAAATTTTGCTAATTTTTGGACCAATAAACTAATAAGAGTGAACAAAAATCTATTGACACCCTTATAGACTCTTAATATTTAATTATACTAGATCCTGAGGTTAACTGAGGCTTATGACAACTTATCTTATGAATTCTTTATAGTGCACTAAAAGTGAATCAATTTATCCTTTAACACCTATGGAAATGTCTTTTAATATGAATGGAATTTATCATAATGATTTTTCTTTAGAAAAGAAAGGTTGGAATTGTAAAACCTTGCCTCCTCATTTTTGTAAGTAAATCCATTCAAGTTCTCTCTTTCTTGTAAATTCCCTCTCATAAATATTTTCCATGTTGTTTTCATTGGTACCATAAACATGAAAACAAGGTTTGATTGACCTTTCCTTTTGTTTCTTCTTCCAAGATTTCCCTAATATCTGTGGTCTATGGAATCCCCATCCTTATTCACAAGAGAAAATGCATTTGAATTTATCATTTATTCAAGTCATTAGAATTTTGTAATGTCACAAGGCAACACTATTTTAGGGTGTTTAAACATTCCATATTGGTATCCTACTTATATTTTGATCAACTTCCCTAGAGACCTACAAAGGGTTACATAGTTTTCATAACTTGTGTTTTTCAAAATTTGAAGTGGAGTTCCAAGCATGTCATCCTTTTCAAACCCTTTTGATATACAAAGTTTTAGTCCTTCAATAATTTTTTGGAAAACCTATCCATTTCTTTGTTTATTTTCTTCTTTGAAATCCTTTAATATTTTATGTTACTTACATTTTAAAATCCTAGAGGCAATAATATTTGAATTATGAGCAAATATTTCATGTATAACTAAATTTTCCTTTTATGCAATATTTAAACCTACTTGGTCCTTTCTTAGGAAACAATACATGGTTAAATGATCATCTAATTGTATTATGAACCATGATCTTTTTATTGAAGTTTAAATATTTTGTGGATATTTAATTGTATGTTTCCAATTCATGCATTATCAAGACAAGAAATAATAAGAATCACCATTCACAAAGAGGAGTAACACCTCTATAAAAATGGAGGGAGATCCTTAATTCCCACAAGGGTTCCCCTTAACATCAATGTTTTTCACACATGAGGAAAAAGTGATCAACATTTGGTGACCATTCTGAGGAACACAAACAAAACAAAATAACAAAATGACTTTTTTTTGTGACTCCACTAAAGCTTGAATGACCCTTGAACAACCAGTTCAACCCAATTTACCTATAGGTTACGAAGATCAATGTAACGTATTTAATCAATTATTCAATCTTGCCCTGAAAGCGACAATGAATAGGAGCAAGCTTGAACATTCTTGAGAATTCATTGCTTATGAAGAACATCTTGTAGTAGAACGTGCATGGAAACTCCATCAAATCGAAGAGAATAGATTTAGAGAGACCATTGACACAAACAATCCCCAGGCTTCTAGATATGGTCAAATTGGCTTGTCTGTCTGCATGACTATTGTTAATTCTAAAGACGTGGAAGAAGTTTGTCTTCTGAAAGGCCTTTATCCCTTTATAAATTCTATGGAAGATGCATCTGGGTCTTGTATCGCCAGGATGTGTTCCTTGTCTCAAGTGATTGATTGTAATTTTTGAATCACCGAGGATCAAGAGCATGAAAAAGTTATGAGACTTGGCTATAACAAGCCCTTGAACAAGGGAATAAGCCTCAGCTTGATTATTTGTTGCTTGACCTAGACTATCGAAGTAGTCAAGTTCATGTATTCCTCCTAGGCCAAAGAGGACCCCTCTCGCTCCTACCTCCACTAGGTTACCTTTCGAAGCACCATAAGAAAAAAATATATAATCTAATCTAGAGTTCATCCAATGCGAAAAATATTTTTTAGTCATTTGAAGTTGCCAAGGTGATCTGGATCTGATATGCATTACATTGTCTATTTGAAGAGAGAATTGATTGAACTAGTGATCCTCCCAATAATCCAAGAGCTAAGGAGAGGAAGTATTTAGGTGTCTAGTGTTTAGATGTTTGGATAGGAGTCCAATAGCCTTTGCTGCTACAATGTGATGAAGAGGCTTGATATCTGAAAATATTTCCTGATTGCGGGCTAGCTAAATCTTCCAGCATACATATTTCGTCAAGGCCACCCAAATTCTCTTCAAAATCGATTTGTTAAGGAAGGATCCCCTATAAGAAAACAACCATTTGCAAAACATATGCCTCAGAGTGGATGGGAAATGAATCATGTGTTATAACCCTTGCAATACCACCTGCCACATAGCTCATGAAAAGACACAATCCAAGAATAGATGAGTTTAAGATTCATGTGAAGTCGAGCATAAGACACATGTGAATGGGCCATAGATGCCTCTTTTTAAGATATTTTCCCCTGCTAGAATTTTTCCATGCGTTAAAGTCCAACCGAAGATGTTGATTTTAAGAAGTCCACCAATATGACAAATTGTCTCCCATAAATTTGAATTGGGAGGGAGAGAAGATTGAAGGAGAATATAATCATACCGTTTCTTGACTGAGTATTCATTATCGCCCCATCCCCTAGTATCTCTGAGAGAGATACATTTCATAGCACAACCATGGAGATGAAGAGAGAGAGTGGGGACAAGGGGAGATAGAGGGGAAGGGGGATCCCCAAAGAACCAACCCACCCAACAACCAGAAGGCTTGTCCCATAAGGAGGGTGAACTTACCTTAGTCGACCAACCAATGGAGTAAAGGAAGAAAAGGGAGATCATGTTGGATTGGGGAATTACCCACAATGATGTATGCCCCTATGTCTAACCAATAAAGTAAGGAAGAAAACATAGGTATTATTGGATTGGGGATTACCCATATGGATGAGTTTACCATTCCCTGGAATCCACGTCAGTTGACTTTGTAAGAGAGGAAAGGAGGCTTTGAGCACCCTCCATATTTGAGAGCCATTTTTATCCAGAGGTGGACTGTCCAAACATCTTGGCCTCTCCCTAGACAAATATTTCAAGTGGATTTCTCTTTTCCACCAATTATTATGCCCAATAACAAGGCAACACAAAAATTTATCTCCAAGGGTAATGTTGGATAGAAATGGGTCTTTTATACCCAGACCTCCACAAAATTTTGGGGCATGCACCGTATTCCAATTCACCAAATGGAAGCATTTGGAATTAGACTTCCCACCTTGCAACATGAATCTTTGGAGAACTTGTGCTATAGCTAGATTGATGGAGGTCGAGGCAAGCGGTGCAAAAAATTGGAAATTTGGCAAGGCTAATAAGACATATTTGATTAGGATTGCTCTCCTCGTAGGGTTGAGCCATTGTGTACCCCATTGGAGGAATTTGATCTTAATTTTGTTAAGAATGGGTTGCCAAGCCACTAAGGATAAATATCGAAGGCAGATGGGGATTCCAATTTATTTGAATGTCTACCATTTGTCTGCATATGGGAATTGGATTATTCTTGCTATAGTTGATGTTTGTCTAACAATTGTTTTCCATGCATACAAATGACTCTTGTCATTGTTTACTAATCCTATTGATGCCAAATTAAAGTCATCCAAATCCATTTTGAACCTAGAAACAATGATTGTGGAGGCTCCACCCAAGAAGAAATATTCTCATTCAAGGTTAAACAAGTTATCATCATCCCACCAATGAAGGAATATATTGAAGAATGGCTCGAGAAATCATTGGCACAAATAGTTAACCAAGAATAACTACCAAGAAGTAGTTATTCCAAGAAGGACTGAAGCTCGGGTATAAATACATGAAGACCCTGAGAGAGAGAGAGAGAGAGAGAGAGAGATCCATCTGCCATTCCTCTACTATTTTGTGAGTGCATTTTCTTTCGAATAATTTCCCAACTTTTCATCCCAATCTTTGATCACCTAACTTTATTAAGTGTGATTTTCATTTGTAAAGTCGATCCCTGACTGCATTTTTCCTTGTCTTCCAGGTTACCGATACTATTTTATTTGGTCCATGGGAACCCCATCCTAGTCCATTTGGATGAATGCATTTCCTTTAATCGTTTAAGTATCATAAGCTATGTGTTTTGTGATAAACACACACTTTATTCGAACTTGAACATCTATGAGTAATTTTTTTTTTAGTCTCCTAGAGAGTTATTCCAAGAGTTCATAACATTTGTGGTTTCATACTTTTTATAAAGCAATGAGATCTCGTGTGTGTTTCTCCTACACATCTTCTGATTATAAATGAATGAAATCATTTAAATATCTCTAATTTCTAGTCCATTGGTCTTGTTTTTTGTCTATGAGTCTTGCTTCAAAATATTTTTCTCAATACCTGAAATAATGGATGTGATGGAATGGATGTATCTATTATGTTATTACATGTGAGATTATTATCTTTTCATAATTCATGTATTATATGTTTAGTTATTTTATCACTTGGTCCACTCATAGGTGTTGATGTTATGAATGAATGAATCTATGTTTTGAGCAAGTATATTGAATATTTGAGTGAGAAAGAGGAGTACCACCTCTATAAAAACGTATAGGAGATATTTATTAGTCTTTCAAGAATACCCTAGGAGGTTGACTCTTGTCCTTGACATGAAAAGAGATCAACAATCATATATTTATCTTGACTGCTATCGACTACTTTACAAAGTGGGTGCAATAATTTTTCTTAGGAACGTTACAAAAAACATGTGCTAGAATTTATTGAACCCAACATCCTATCTCACTTCAAAACCCCCTCTAATATATCAATTGATAATGGATGAGATTTCATTTATAATGTCATGCTTCACCTTGGTGTCACTTACGACATCCAACTTTTTCAATCCTCCACCTATTACCCTCAGGGTAATGGATTTGCTTAACCAACGAATTAATAAAAATATGATTCAAATACTTAAAAGAATATAACAGTATAATATATGAGATTTGCACACGAAACTAAAATTTTCTTTATGGGTTGGTCGGATTACACCCAAGACATCTATAGGACAAAGTCCCTACACCTAGGTGTATGGAACCCTTGCTATTCTTCCTATTCACTTATAAATTCTAGCCTTGAGGTTGGCTATTTACAAGGAAAAAAATATTTTTCACCCTTTAAAATATCATTTAGACATTGTAATCGAACTAGAGGGGGTTATAGAATATGCATTCCAGCACCTCCAAAATAAACAAGACATTGTCAAATGTTCATTTGATAAAATAGCCACAATGATAAATTATAAAGTAGGATACGATGTCCTAATATAGGACAAGCCATGTGAGGCCTCATCCAAACACCACAAGTTTTATTCATTATGGTTGGATCCAAGTTTCATGGTTTATGAGGTATTAGTGACAAATGCTTTCAAATGGAAAACCTCTCCAATTCCAAGTGAATGGTTGTCACCTAAATTTCTTTAACACCTGATATATTGTTGGGTCTTTTAATCACCTCCTGATTTCTCAAGAAGATAGTTAGAAAAACTATGCATTTAATTATCAATCTGAGGCTCGTATGAAACCATAGAAAGAATAGTTGTTCATGCATATACAAAATGCCATGCATTGTATATGCATGAAAAACTATTCTTTTTATGTGTTGTATTCATAGTGTCAATGATTACATTTGTGATTAAAGTATAGACAATTCTCAAGCTCTGACAAGGTTCTACATAAATCCACACTTGCAGGAATTGAAAGCACGCTTTTGCAGAAAAGTAAATATCACGCTTGTAGGAAAGTAAATCTCACACATTCTGAAAAGGAAACAAACATGTTGGAAATGAAATACACTAGGTGCATGTATCAAGAGTATGAATCAACTATCTCTTGAAGCAACCCAACAATCTTATTCTAGAAACACACACTTGCTTGAAAAGAAACACACAATCTACAAGTATCAGGAGTATGACTCAACTATCTTCTGAAGAAACCCCAACTATGTGTAGTAAGACTAATTGCAGAATTGAAATCATAAATTACTCTTGTAGAATTGAAATAGCACACCACGCTCGATGAAAATAAATCACACACGCTGAAAGGAAATTGATTAACTACTTGTTGGAAAATAAATTAACTAAGTCCTCGAAACCAAAGTCTAGTCCTTGCCAAGATGATCCATGTCATTACCTAGACCAACAAATATAGTCATTATGTTAATCACAGTTATTCAATGGCATAAAAGAACACAACCCAATCTGAAATGCATTTATAAACAAATGAAATCCGACATGAATACTTAATTGTATAAATATATATACACACAACCTTGCATGAGTAATCTAATTACATGAACAAATTGAATCATGAAACCATTTATGGAGTTAAATAAAATAAATCCTACCTGAATATATAATTAAATTACACAACAAGAAATCTAAGAAGTCATCTAAGCTACACATCACTTTGTTCTATTGGAGTGGGCCCTGCCTCCATAGAACAAAGTGTTGATATTATTCTATATCAACATAAATTAATGAAATTAATTAAGTTAATCAAAATAAATCAAACTATTACAAATATGCAAAGAAAATAAATCATATGAATTAATTAAACCACACACTATGGAAATTATAAAACTACAATTATAATAAAAATTCAATGAATTATTCCATTGTCATTTGGACATTGCTCTAAGAGTCATCCCGCAATAATGGAGATAGTGGTCTCTTTTATACATAAATTTAATGGCAACTAGAAATAACGAGTATCTAAATAAACCCACTTATGGATTTAGTAAATATATAGTGGTTACAACAATTTCCCAAATAATGAATAGTTCCCAG
>ML783305.1:0-37206 GCA_009831015.1 Picea engelmannii | reverse complement strand
ATTCTCACCCTAACTAACCTGTGCACCATTCATGCAGGCTGCATGGATTCTCACCCTAACTAACCTGTGCACCATTCATGCAGGCTGCATGGATTCTCACCCTAACTAACATGTGCACCATTCATGCAGGCTGCATGGATGCACCAGGGATTAGTGGCAGCCACCCAGTATTGTCACACAGTACAAGAACCACGAATTGCCAATTCGGCAGCAAAAAAAATATCTGGAGCTCAAATTAACCCATCAACTGGATCAATGGTAAAGGCATTCTTAAAAACCTGATTCCATTTTCAGCCTTTCTCAAAATTAAAGAATTGACAACAATGTGCTTTAAACCTTTCTCAAAATTAAAGAATTGATAAGGTGCTTTAAACAAAAAGGTCAATTAACAGCAGACAAGCTCTATCTATGAATTAAGGTACAATCTCAACTGAATAACAAGCAACAACCCCCACATCCAGCTATCCTTCGAACTCTTTCTGACTAACTCGCGTGACAGAGATCAACTACTCTTTCACCATCTAATGCTCAATACCATATCGAGAGTTGACAAAAAATATCTTCCGTTTAAAAACTAAAAAACTATTGAATTTTTAGAAATACACGAACAGAACCCTGGCGAAAATTAATTTCATTCTTGCATTGTTGCTGCTCAAATAAAAACCCCAAAACAGAAACAGATAATCAAGTGCTTTAAACCATTTTTCAATACAGTATCTAACCCAGCGCTCATCCAAACTGAACGATAAATCTTACATCACCAAAAATAGACCAGTGAAATCCAAATAAATACCAAGCCTACTACTCAAAAACCTGAAAGACCCAAGAAAGGTTGCGCATTTCCAGAAGAGGACTGGTGGTGTCAAAAGACACCGTGGGGGTATGAAAATGATGAAAAATAAGCAACAGGATTAGTTAACCTCCGAAGCCATAGAGAGTCCTGCCTTGCCTCTTCAGGGAATAGACGACATCCATGGCAGTCACAGTCTTTCTCCGAGCGTGCTCAGTGTACGTGACGGCATCCCTGATCACATTCTCCAAGAATATCTTGAGGACGCCTCTGGTCTCTTCGTAGATGAGACCGCTGATGCGCTTCACGCCTCCCCTCCTGGCAAGACGCCTGATGGCAGGCTTGGTAATCCCTTGAATGTTATCTCTCAGCACCTTCCTGTGCCTCTTGGCACCTCCCTTGCCCAAACCCTTTCCTCCCTTTCCTCGGCCTGACATTTTTTCTCCTTGCTGTATTTCTTCTTTCTTCTTTGCTCTCACCTCGTACTCTGCCTCTCATAAGCAGGCCCCTCCCTCTATTAAAAAGGCCGAGGTGCCCTTGCTTATGCTTCTCCATGTGAGTTTGAATTTCAGCTTTGGCGGAAAACAATCTCGACCGTTCGATTGCCGATCATAACCGACGGTGCACATTCACTAGACGACGCGGATCAAGGATTGTTATGTTCACGATCCTCACTTTTGTACTTCTATCTTTCTTAATCGGATCCCATTTGCTAGAGGTTGCTTGTGCCTTGGATTGTCGATCACTATCATTCTTTTTTGTAGATCACACCCAATGAAAGACCTCCCTAAACAACTACACATATCCTTTGATCTTTTTCTGACTCTCACGGGCTTTGAGTGACTTTGGAAAAAAAAAAGTATGGCTTTAAACACTTTGAAAACAAAGGCAAATAATGTCATTCTCACTTATAAGTGTGAGTAGGTGGAGATTGTTTCATTATACACATATCTAAGAGTAATCCTTTTGGACCAAAGTTTAGTTTGACACTAGCAACAAAGTCTTGTTTAAGTAAAGGTTACATAGTCCTTGTTTCTTTGAGAAGCAGTGTTTCTAGTTTCAGTGTCCACACATCTAGGTAAAGATCTGTCTCTTTCACTCACTTGTCATGCCCACTCTTCTTTACGGATGTGAGATTTGGGAACCTTACCTTTGAGTTGCAAATCAAAGTCAGATAGAGAGAGACATTATTCAAATTCTCTCCAAACACATCCACACAAAGAGATGAGATCCTGAAACCATCATTCTTATAGAGTCTGACACTACCTCAATCATTGCCTCTGTGGTTTCTCGTCTTGTGACGACAATTCATAGCCTTAGGCAAATGGCCACCCCACAAATGGATCATCTCAAGGGTCCATGTCTTGGACTCGTGTCTTCCATGCAACAAACAAATGATGGGATCCACTATGGCTAGTATGTTAAAACCTTGTCGCTTCTCCATTTAGTCCATCTTGAAATTGAGAGGTTGCCTCCTCACAACTTTTTGATGGATGCATCGACCTATCCTAGAGAAATGCAAGCATGGTCATTTGACATGAGATCTTCAAATATTGTCTTTCATCCTCACGGGTTGCACCCATAGAGCCACTCTAAAGCTCCATTACCACTATAATGCATATCTTTGTTTCAGTGGTGGGCTAATTAGACCTCTTGGATATGCCAAACTCTAGTTGTCTCACATTGTGAGACCTTGCCACATATTAGACTCCACTACCATTAATATCACATTGGGACAAATCACCATATTCATCAGGAGAATCGTACCTGTCAAACTTGTTCCCAATAATTGAAAATCGAGGACCACTTTGTCTTCGTATGCTCATTGTACTATAAGATCATAGGGCAATTTTTCTACATTTTTAGGGACTCTTATAGCAAACTTTGGGGCTCTTTGGCATACAAGGATTAGAGGTGCATGACCCTCTTCTTTTGGAAGATGTTTGAGTTGTGTCGTTGTCTTTGTGGAGACAAAGCTTCCAAAGTGACCCATATCAGGTTGATTACTTATAATTTCAACAAAGCCTAAGTGGGAAGAGACCTCATGACCAACTTACTAACAAATTGGGCAAGTGCATTAGATAAAGAAAATCCCTTTGTGAATCCCTTAGCCTCGCAACCATAACAAAGTTATTTTCATCCTCAAATGGTAGGAGAAATGTCCTAAGATAGTGTGACTCAATTGCTTAGTGCAAAACTATCTCTTAATCTTATACTTGGTTCTCATTCAATGCACTAACGTTCTCACTTTTTGGAGTTTTTTATTCTTGACCTAGCTTTATATATTTTATTTTATTGACTCAATGTGTTTGCACCCCCAATGTCTTCTCTCTATTAATATATTTCGTAGTGTTGTGAGCAATTCTTGGCCTTTCGTTGACATTAACAATAATAATAATATACCTAACATTTGTGTGTCTTGGAATTGTTTTTACAACATAAATACCTACCTAAAGTGTTACATTGCAAGACAATAATTTTGTTGGATATCAACGTTGGCCATATTTTATGATTATGGTTCCAAAACTTATCTCTTATATCCACAATATACACTTACAAATAATACACTCACGACACCATTTCAAGTGGTTACCTTAACTACCACCAGTGTAACAAGGAACAACCGCAAATCTAACCAGGTGGTGGTTTATTAAATCTGTGTAATATTAGGTGGGAATCTAACCAGGAGTTGCAAGTTTCATGGAGGTTGACCAATTTCTACGAGGTTACTCTCCTAATTAGTTTTTGTTAAAGGCTTCCATCGGAGGGTTGATGGAGCTTCTTAGGTATCGTGGGTTTTCCCTGGTTCAATAGTTTTTTAGCGGTACTAGAGAGGGAGTCTTTCCTGGCGAGTGTTTTTAGATTCTTAACTAGCTATTAGCGCTCAAGGTTTTAGTTCCCAGGCTTTTTTAGCGGGTTGGATTCCCACACATCCTTCCACTAAACATCATCTTGGCATGATTGGTGTAGTAAATTTTCATTATTGCACTGGTTTCCGGGATGATAGGCTCTGAAGTGACGGGTGCTCTGTCTTATCGTTATTTATTCGACTGTCCTTTATTAAGTTTTACTTACTGGACGAGACAGTTCAACTGTCGATTAACAATCTCCTCCTGAGGTGGAAAATGATTAAGGTTGTGTGGAACTCTGGTTATGGATCATGAGGTCAGTGCACTCTTAGGTGCGGCTGACGAGGAGCCTTGGGATCAGGCGGGTTTCCTTTCATCAGTGGATGAGCTATGTAGGTGTAAAGGCAACAGGTGCTCACTTAATGAGAAATTTAATGAGCCACTAACGCACTTGGCGGAGTTATCATTACCCTCAACCTCTGGTTCTAAGCTTTTGCACCAGTCTATCGCAACGTCGGGTCTTTCCCTCAACAAGGAAGCTTCCATTCTTCCTGGTGCGGTATCTGAGGTTTATTTAGTTGAAGCTGTTGATAAGGCGAAGGGAAACCAGGGTAAAGGTTATAAGGTGGTAGGTCTGAAGACTAACATTGACGCTCATACATCAGAGTTTCAAGGGGGTGGCTCGTTAGGAAAGAGGGGATCTCTGAAGCATTCTACGCGGGTGTGGAAGCCTAAGCGAACCAAACACAAAATGGTTCTAGGTATGGACGTGGGGCTCAAAGAGTCGTGTTTGCTTGCTCTGTGTGATCTGGTGGGAAGGTTGGCATACCAAGATTTATGCAATATGACCATTGCGGAGTGGATGTGAGTAACTTGGGAACCTCTACCGAGTTATTCTCCGGTATTATTGACCCTGCCGAGAGGATGGTTCAACTTTGTATTTAAAATCCCGGAAGATTCAGCTCGAATATTAGACAGGTTCTGGGCTTTTGAGGGTGGTAGTCTGATGCTAAAGAGATGGTGGATAAGGTTTAACCCATCGATCGAATATTTTAGCTATCGTCACCTCTAGGTCCTACTCCCGGGCCTACCGCTCCAGCTATGGAACGTCAAAGCTTTGGAGGCGATTGACAATGTTTTAGGACGTTTTATCAAGGTAGACGAGGAAGCTTTACAGTCTTCAGACAAGAGGATGGAAAAAGTACTTGTGGAAGTGGACATCCATGCAGGACTTATGGAAACATTGGAGATTGAGTGGAGGGGTCTCCTACTTGTTCAGACATTAGACTATTTGGGTATCCCATTTCGTTGTACGATCTGTAGGCAAACTGGTCATCTTCGGAAGGACTATCATCAAGGTTATGGAACTACAGTGGAGGAGGACTCCTCGAGGGATAATCCAACTAACGGTTACTCCTCTGGATTGGACGCGCAGGAGTCGGGAACTTTTTCGGGTGCGAGGGATTTGGATAGTCCAGACTCTCCGAATAACACCTTCATAGGTAAGTTAAAACACTATTATCCATCTCTGTATTTTACTTTATCTGTGTGGGAAAGAGACCACCTAGATGTTTTTTTCCTTTCGGATTCGATACACCCGTCAGTGATTGTTAAGAGTAAGGTTACTGAGACTCTACTAGAGAATTCAAACTCGTTAGAAGCACGGATTGAGCCCCTACCTGTCCCTGTAGTTACTCAAGAGATGAGTAAAAGTGAACTACCGAGACTTTGATGGAGGAAGAATCACACTTTGTCCCTAGTTATGGAGAACCTGTCTCTAGTGATCAATCCTTGGATAGGATGATTACGACCTTGGTTCCTACCTTCAGAGAGGCTTCTAGCCGTATCCCAATTCTGACTTTCTTGGGGAAGGAAGTTGTGGTTAGTGTTGGGTATAGTGGTGTTTCTAGAGTATCTGCATGTGAAGGGGTTTCAAATGGAAAGGACCTTGCATGGTCACGGGGATTGGGGCTTGAGTTATCACCTATCAAAACTAGAAGTGCCAAAAAAAATATGGGGATGAACCTTTCCTTTTCGGCAAACCAGATTTCTTCTAACACTGATCAGGGGGCGCTTAGAGGCATGAAATCCCTTGCAAGGGATAAATCATGATCCTCCTCTCTCTCAATATCAGAGGGGTAGGAGGACCCCTAAAATTGGCCTCCATGCGAAGACTTATCACAAAAACTTTACCCAATATTATCTTTCTACAAGAGACCCTAGTGGACGAGGAGAAGGCAAGGCATTTTATGTATGTGCTCATGCTGGAGTGGATGACTTGTGTTGTTAGTTATGTGGGAAAGTTGGGAGGCCTCCTGGTGTCTTGGGATCCCAGTTTATTTGAATTATTACCTGTCCTAAGTTGTGGTGGTATTTTTTTGTCAGGTTCCAGCTTAGTGGATAAAAGGAAGATTTCTCTTATGAATGTATATGACCCTTGTACAAACCGCAAGCACTTATGAGAAAATGTGGAAGGCAGGGTTCTGCTAGCTCATGTTGACTTGATAATGGTTGGGGACACGAACTTCACGATAAATTCAGCAGAGGTTTGGGGTACAACAACTTTGGTTGACCCTTTGGTGGTCTTCTTCAAGAAATTATTTGAAAAAAACAAGTCAGTTGATGTGGCACCTGCCGAGTTGGTTCCTACGTGGCGTAATGGTAGATCTGGAGAGTATGGAATTGATAAAAGGATCGATAGAATCTATGTGGTAGAGGATCTTATTTCTCAAACTATGAGATACAGGACTTGGGTGGAATATCCTTACTTACCCGATCATGCTCCAGTCTTTCTACAATTAGGCATTGGGATGCCAACGATTTCTCACCCCTTTAAATTTAATCCAGCCTGGTTGTGTGAAGACTCTTTTGTCACTATGGTTCACAAAGTATGGACTTATTCACAGCTACAACAAGTTGTGGGGGCGCAAAGGAGATTAGTTGGGAAGCTCTTACATCTAAAAAATCGGGTTAAATTATGGTCCAAAGAAAAATGCTTTCAAGATAAGATAGAATTGGAAAAGATTGAAGTTGAATTAGCTGCACACTATAACCAGGAGTATCAAGGAATATACAATGCAGATTTTGATCAATGATTGATGTTTTTAGAGTCCGAGCGCAAAAAAATTCTGTTGGACGAGGAAGAACGATGGCGCCAAAAGAGCAAGGCTATTTGGATAAAAAGCGGAGAAAAAAATATGAAATTCTTCCACTGTTTTGCAAGCTATAGAAGGAACAAAAAACACATTTGGGAGATAAAGGATGAAGTAGGCCTAGTTCATACAGCCCAGGAGGTGTTAAAGGATGAAGCGACTTTTTTCTTTAATTCTTTCTTTTAGGATACAGGACAGAATCACATTGGGGATCAGATAGCTACAATAAGGCTGTATCCTAGGCTAGTTATGGAGGAAGAAGTAGAAACTCTTGAAAATCCATGTACCAATGAAAAAAATTTAGAGGAACTAAAAGGTTTTACAAAGGAAAAAAGTCCAGGTCCAGATGGGTGGACTGTATAATTTTTTCTATACTTTTATGAGTTGGTTGGACATGTCTTGCATGATGTTGTGGAGGAGACTAGGATTCGAGGTGAGGTTATCAGACCGATCAATTCTACTTTCATTGCATTGATTCAACAATCCCAACTCTTTCAACGATTTTCGTCCAATTGCATTGTGCAATTTATGCTACAAGATTATTGCAAAAGTAATAGCGAGGAGACTCGGGCATATCCTCTCTCGCACCTTGTCCAAGGAGCAACTGGGTTTTCTAAAGGGTAGACAGATTTTATATGCCATAGGCACCGCATAGGAGTGTCTACATAGTATTAAGGCTAAAAAAATTCAAGCAATCATCCTGAAGCTAGACTTGAAAAAGGCCTATGATTGCACAAATTGAGATTTTTTTAGGCTTATGCTCCTCCAATGTGGTTTTGGGCTTCTTACAACAAATTGGATTATGGGTTGTGTTACCTCAACAACATATGCCATTCTGATCAATGGTGAGGCCACTAAGTTCTTCCAAAGCGGTAGAGGGTTAAGACACAGCTATCCATTGTCACCTCTCTTGTTTATCCTTGTGATGGAAGGACTTAGTCTTTCTCTTAAAAAAGGTCAAGTAGAAGGAAAGTTGACGAGTATAAAGGTTTCTAGGATTATTAAGATTCTTCATCTTCTCTTTGTGGATGGCGTGCTTATATTGTCCAAAGCTTCGATCCTAGAATGGCAGGAAATCAACAAGATTCTTAATGTCTTTTGTTGTGCAACGAGACTGATGATTAATGTCCAAAAGTCTTATTTTCTTCACTGCGGAGTTCAACAGGACACTCTAGATGCTTTAAAAGACTTATTTCACTTCAACTTCATGAATCTTTCGGAAGGATTTAAATACTTGGGCTTCTATTTAAAGCCCGATAGCTACAAGACGAAGGATTGGCATTGGCTTATCACGAAGTTCGAGAACCGAATAATTCATTGGTGTAATCGGTTGCTTTCATTGGGGGGTAGATATATGCTGATCAAAGCAGTGTTAGAGAGTCAACTAGTCTATTGGATGGCTTTGGCTCACATCCCGACATCAGTTCTAAATCAGATCCACAATTTGGTTATTTCCTTTCTCTAGTCAAGCAACAAGCAAAAGCAAAGCTACCATTTATGTAGATGGGAGACCATTACGAAGCCAAAAAATTTGGAGGGTGGGGGTTGAGAAACATTTTATGTTTTTATAGGGCTCTGGCGACTAATACTTTGTGGCGAGGCTTGATGAAGAATGATATTTGGCATCAGGTGATAAAGGATAAGTATTTACCCCATGGTTTTGTGACGACTTGGCTGAGATCGACTTCCTCTATTACGCCATACGGTTCCCAAACTTGGAAAAACATCCTAAATACTTTATCTCTGATCTTGCATTGGCTAGCATGGTAACCGGGTTCAGGAGACTCCATTTTTGTTGGGAAGGGTGAAATTTTGGGCTTGGGAAGGATTCCATTTTGTCTATTGAATTGGTTTTCTTTCCTAATAATAAAAATGTTTATTATCTTTATCAAGCAAGTCGAGTCTCCCCACATGGCTCGATCTGCTCCAACTGGTTAGATGGCTCAGATTTGGGATTGGAGGGTGATCTAGCAGCATAATGGGCACAGTATAGGAGGAACCTAATTGGATCAGGCATTCAACTAACTACAAGAGCAGATGAATTAAAATGGACGGGTGGTGATAGCTCAAGTCATATTACAGTAAAAAATGTTTACAACGCTCTATCTTCAAAATTATGGAAAAACAAAATTGGTGGCTAGAGGAAAAAATTATGGGGTTGGGACTATCCCCAAAAGATCAAGCTATTCGCCTGGCTAGTGATTGAAGATAAAATTCTTACCTAGAAAAAATTACAAAAAAGAGGATGGTTGGGGCCAGGAATCTACCACCTTTGTAAAGGTATGCGGGAATCAAGAAAACACCTCTTTGTTTACTGTTCATTTACTACATTAGTTTGGGAAAGGATCAAAATGCCTCTCAAGTTCTCTACAGGATGGATTGGCTCAACAATGAAGGAGTGATTTGAAAACTGAGGTCTTCAGAATCATAACTTCCCAACATTGCCAGCCATTATTTGTTGGTTTATTTGGCTTGAACGAAACTTGGCTATCTTTGAGTCAAGGATTCCCTCCATTCAGAAGATAACTTTCCTCTCTTCAGGTGTGGTGGGCAGTCATAGGACAAAGGAAAAAGTCTATCCTACTAGATGCTCAGTCCTTGCAATTCCTAAAGATAAAATCATCAGGTGGTTTGATGGGGCATCTCAGAGGAATGGAGATCAAAGTGGCACTGGAGGAGTCATAAAAATCAACAATCACACAGTTTATAAATAGACTCTATATTGTGGAAGAGGAACAAATACAAGAGCAAAACTCATGGGAGTTTGGGCTTCTCTAACCCTGACACACATATATTCTATTTCAGATTTTCATGTTTTAGGGGATTCAAAAATAGTCATTGATTGGCTTAATAGGAAAGACACTCTTCAGGTTGTTACTATAGACTGTTGGAAGGACATGATTAATGAGCTCATTGAGTATTTCACAAATATTTCTTTTGCTCATGTATACAGAGAAGAGAATCAAGAGGCGGACAACTTATCAAAACAGACCCTTGCAATGTGCCCAGGGTACATAGCATATAATTAGTGGGAAGAATGCCATGATGGCCCAAAACGCTTTTTAAAGATGTACTAGTAGTTTTCTGGGGGAGCTTATATATGTTGTTTTCTTGCTAAGATGGGTGGTCCCATTTTTTTCCAGCCTACATCTATGTATGAAAGTCATAAACTTTTTGAAAAGTGTCTTTTTTTGGTCCATAAGGATAAGGTGTCAGTATTGTAAGGAAATTGAAAAATTTCCATCTTGTTATGTCAGTGGATCAAACCATGGAACATAAGGAGCCCTTGATGTAATGTTTGTCATGTGAACATATGATATTAATATAAATATAATGTGCAATTTTCAGTGGAAAAATAAAATAATACACTTACAAATAATCGTTTCTATGTGGTATTTTTCCATATGTCTCTACAAAAACCATTGTTTGGAATCAAAATCTTCCAACCATTTGCTCCATAATTTCCAAATCCTACGTGGTATTTTGCCATATGTACCTTAAAAAAAAGCCATTGTTTAGAATCAAAATCTTCCAACCATTTGCTCCATAATTTCCAAATCCACCCATAGCTTTGAAATGCGTTATCCACTTTGTCAACATTGTAACCACGTATCAAACAATGTCGATAAAAGGCTCTTTGGATGTAACAATCAATTACAAGGTTCTAATGGAGGGCACTATATCCTTATTGGTTACACTTGTTTCTTCTAAATCCATTTGAATTATGCATCATATCTTGGATGTTTGATATTTATACACCTTGCATGTTTAATATTTATATTCAAGTATAGATCCTCATCATATTCCTATGTGGAAAATATAAACATTGTGTGTATTTCTAACTTAAACCTTTTGGCATTGTCATTCTCAACCCATCTATAGGGAAATTAATTGCTCTCTTAAGAGGTATGCATGTTGTCTAAATGTTGTGTACCCAATCACAACATCTGCGTCCTGGATTGTATGTCCGTGGATTATTTTGTATAAAAGCTCAAAATGTTACAACAATATATCATTCATATGTTTTATTATATCATATTTCAATATTTGTAAATGCCTATTATATATAACAAGGGTTATATCAATTTTATTAGTAACTTAAATTTTAACTAAAATATTCTATATATGTTTAGTATAAAGAGGGGCTTTCTCTCTCATTTGTGAAGCTTGTCACTTTAGAAATACAATCAACAAGTTTTTGAAAGAATTTTTCCTTTGTTAATATAGGTTAATACATATGTGTATGTACAATCCACCCTTGGGTTTATAAGGGCCCTCTTTATTTTTCTTCTTCAATTATTATTTCTATCATTTATGTAAATAACCCAAGGGATAAAATTGCTTCCTTATTGTTGATTTAAATTTCGACCACGAGGAAAGAAGATTACCACACTTACTTATGTCTTGAAGCTTTCTCTCCCACCATACGAGAGCAGTGCCTTCCAACCGAAGAGAGGCTAATTGCACTTTCACTTCCTCTTTATCAATTTGTTGTACACAACAATATACTTCAACCTATTGGATCCAATTATCTAGCTTTTCAGGATTATCATCTCCATTAAACATAGGTAAAGAAAATTTTACATCTGGTTAAAAATGAAAAGAGTCGTTGTTTCTCTGTCATTGCTAAATGTTGGCATAGCTTTGACCTACTTCGTGAAGTAGTCCACTGCTACGATGATGTAACGATGCCCCCTGGCTGAGGTCGGGTGACATGTGGTAAAATCAATCCCCCACTTGGTGAAAGGACCAATAGCAATGACTAGAAACATATGAGAAGGATGTGCCCGCATCTTCCGACAGAAGATCTGCCACAGGTGGCACTTCTTGATCACCTCTACATAATCCTTGATTAATGAGGGCCATAAGTAACCTGCACGTAGAATCATTTGGGTTGTTTCCAACCTAGACAATTGACCGCCACATGCTCTAGTGTGACAATCGTTCAAAATGAGCTATGCTTCTTTGAGGGTAAGACATCACCAAAGAATGCAATCTACGCCTCGACGATAGAAAGTGTCATCGGTGATGAGATAGTTTCACGCCTGGTGTTGAATTCATCGATGCTCATCGTGGGAAGCATAAATGGGGCACTTCAAAGTCTAAATATACACTAGTATATCTCCATACCAGGGGTCTGAAGATGCAATTAGAAAAATATCTCCATTAATAGGCGATTCTTCGGGCATGATATCACTAGACTCGATCAGAAGTTCCGATATGAGTTCGGCAAAGACCAATGACTTTTTGGATTTCGCAGAAACAAAATCCAAGTCAAACTCTTGTAAGATGATTATCCATCTACTAATATTTTTGCCAATGACTCGTCGTGTTAACACATATTGGAAAGGGTTGACGACAACAATGACAGTGGTCTTGCAAAGCAAAATGTTGTGATGGAACCGTTGGACAACATGAACAGTTGCCAAGGCAAGTTTCTCAACATAAGAGTAGTTGAGTTCTGGTCTAACTAGGCCTCAGCTAAGGTAATATATAATGTGCTCCTCGAGCATATCATCTTCTTGAACCAAGGCCATGCCAATGGTCGACTCCGCAATAGCCAAATACAACAAGAAATCTCTGTTATAATCAAGAGGTCGGAGCATAGGGGAAAATGTCAGGGCATGTTTCAACACTTCAAAGGAGCGTTGAGTAGCTTCATCCCAATAGAATGAGACCCATTTTTTCAAAAGACGCATAAACCCTTTAGTGATCTCGATGTAATTACAAAATGATGAAGAAAATTTGCTTTCCCTTGTAAGCTCTGAAGCTAGGGTATCGTGCACGGGGGAGGTAATTGAACTATCACCTCAACCTTGAGAGGATTGACCATGATACTTGTTGTCAATACGATAAAACCTAAAAGATAACCTGACGTCACGCATAAACTGCACTTGTTAGGATGCAAGTGAATCCGATAGTAGCGACATCGTTCAAATAATAGTTGTAGATGGGCGGGATGATCTGATAACTTGCGAGAACGTGATGCTAGATCATCAAGGTACGCCTCGAATATGTGTTTGAGGTCGTGAAAAGCGAATGACATGGCCCGCTGAAAGGTGGCTCCAGCATTATTCAGGCCAAAGATCATCTTACGATACACAAAGGTACCCCAAGGACAAATAAAATTCGTTTTATGTTGGTCCTCGGGTTTGATTTGAATATGGTTGTATCCCGAAAAACCATCCATGAATGAAAAAACTTCGCAGCCTACACATTCATCGACAATCTGATCGATAAACAGGGTAAGAAAATTATCTTTCGGACATGCCTTATTCAAATCACGGAAGTCCATACAAACGCGAATCATGCCCTATTTCTTGTTAACCGGAGCCGGGTTTGACACCCATTCCGTCAATTGTACAGGGTATATAAAACCAACTTTGAGCAGTTTATCTACTTATGCCTTGATTGTTTCTGCTTTTCAAGGATTGACCAGATGAAGCTTCTGTCGGACTGGTTTGGCATCATCATAAGTCGTAATTTCATGCTCGACAATTCATGGGTCGATGCCTGGCATTTCCTCATAATACTAGGCAAAAACGTCGCGAAACTCTTTGAATAACTTAGTGTAAGTTTGAATCTCTTCGAGGGAGAAATCCGCTATGACGAAAACATTCTTCACTACGCCAAGGGTTTTGGAGATATCGATTGGAATCATTGTAGCAATGCTTGCCATGTTACCCTCGACATAAACTCTGTGAGTAGCCAGAGGATTGATAGGACAAGGACTATCTTCATTCACGGTCAAAACAAATTCTCCCGCCTCTATTCTCCTATGCTTGGGAAGGAAATAAGATCTATGATGTAGATCATCCCAAGGTCTGTCTGGACCAGTTATTGCCTCAAGAATCACCTCGTCAGAGGGAAAGACCAAGTCTAAAGGATCTTTAGTGGAAAGAGAATCATGAGCCGAAATAGGCCCGAGAACTGGATCTAACTTCTGTGAGGGATCCAGATCGGGGCTGGCCGAAGTTTGTTGGATAATGTTGTACGCAACTTCAGTCGCGGATAAGGGCATGACCATGACACGATGCCCTATCCCTTCCATCGAGGTCGATGGGGAAGGTAAATTCCATGAATCCTTAAAGTAGCTGATTCAAAACGATGACACTTGCAAAATTGCAGCCCTCGACTGGTCGGGATCAGGCGATATAAGCCTTACATTGCTAGAAGTCGGAAGGTAATCAAAGTTCCCATCAATGACGAAAACAAATCAGCACCTAAGTTAACAGTGTCAGGCTACGGATTATCAATCATCGGGACCGTGGACGCCCCCGATGAAGGGTCAGGATGAGAGAAGGACAATTGGTCGATGGTCACAATCTAACCTTCAGGCGGAAAACAAAAGACCCAAAAAACCGTAGCAACCACCGCATGCATCGCATAAGTCCAACTTCTTCCTAAAAATAGGTCGTAGTCGAGAGGCACATCGACCACTTCAACTTTGACATACGCATTTTTACCCCCTAACTGCACGAGAAAGGAAGGAATTATTTTGTGTGGTCTAAACGATCGACCGTAAAAAACTGTAAGCAATGTAGGCAACGAAGACAACTCAGGTTGGCCAATGGCCTTCTAACATGCCAACGACATCACACAACTCAAGGCACCCTCATCAACCACTATATGAAAAATGTTCTGCGTAAATTATTTCGTGGTGTAAGCCACTACTATATGAAAGGCAACGTGTTGAGGAAGATGGGGGTTTAAGTTGGTTGGATCGAAAACGATCGCTCCTGGGTTACTAGTCTCTGTCGCTCCCAAGGCGAACGAAAAATCTTTTCTCTGTGAGGGGAAACTCTGGAGTACTTCTAGAGTCGACATTTCACAAGGGGTCTGTGCCAGATCCTCCACAACGGAGAAGTTCTGTGCGACCCTCACATTTGGATTATGGGAAGCCTTCTTAAACACACCTTTAGGGATGTGAGTCATTGCTTCGCCCATCACCTTCTCGATTTGGAGAGGAGTCGATGGGTTAGTGGCTTCCTTTCCCTTATCGATAGATTCTGGCATTCCATAGTCTCGGGTCTTGGTCGATAAATGAGCTTCAACATTCATCATGTAAATATTCACGACCGGGTTGTTATTGGTAGGCGCGGGGGGTCCCTGACTGCCCCCTGTCGCGCTTGTGGATGGGGAAGCCCGAGCCATATTTTCCCCTTGTGGAAAAGGGTTTGTCAACACATCAGGATGTTGTTGCACTAATAGCTTATGGGCTTCTGCAAGCCGAGGGCATAGTTGAGTCGGGTGGTCTTCCGTGTAGAGATACACATATACTTCAACTTCTTCTTCTCCGTTTCCCTCTCGCCAACATTATTGGTAGCCTTTTTAAATCCTTTACCCTTCATATTTCGTTGTTTCTTCTTTCCCTCGGTCTGTTGGTTAGCCTTGGGATTCATCGACTACACACTATGTACATCCGATGTCTGGGTAGGTTGAACAATCGAACTCGAAGTCTGGTTGGCCACAGTTTGTTGTATCGACAATTGTTGCAACTGATTCGACAATAGGTCTGTGGAATTGCTTTGTGTTGAGCCAACAATGTCATCAGAATGGGGTCCAGAATTTTGCTTGGCCTTATAGAGAGTAGACCGTGGCACATCTGGAAAGATCTCGTAGAGCATGCCAGACTGAGAGTAGATCAGTTCAAGATGTTGGGCTCTCATAATAGCCTCCTCCTCTAAAAACACTATGGAAGTTGCTACGTCCTTGGATACGCAGGTCAACAAATACTTCAAGAACCACTCAAGCAAGAAAGTAGGAGGGACCTTGACCGTAATCAAGCTCTTTCTATGCTGCCATTCTCGGATATGATCATAAATGTGGTCGGCCTTGGTTTGCTCAAAGTTGGCCAGCAATTCGGTGCTAGCATCGTATCTCACAAGTAACTGGAAATGGTTCAAGAAGACCATCACCAAGTCATTAAAGTAAGAGTACCTCGAACCATTGAGCTCAATATACCACTTTACAGTACCCCCTATAAGAGTGCATTGAAAAAGACTCAATTGGACAGAGTCATCCTTTAGCGAGTTTGACGAGCACCACAAGTGAAATTTCCTCACATGATCACTTGGATCTTCGCCAGGCTTGCCCTCAAATTTCAAAATATCTGAAGGCAAATTAGTCGGCATGGGGGGCCAACACGGATCGTGAAAAATCGGGTCATTTAGTAATCTCGACAAGTTTGGCAAATGTAGAGTTGCTAGAAATGGTAGTTTCAGTTATGAATTATTTACAGGAAAAGAGGTCCCTGTATTTTGACTGGCACTAGGTTGCCAGAAAAAGTTGGACTGTTGGCCAGGGTTTTGGTAGAAACCGTGGCCTTGACTAGCAAAGGGAAACTGTGTCTGTTGGGGTGTCATTGGCTGACTCCCAAAATTGGATGAGATAGCTTGCGCAGGGATTGCTCCCTGCATTGTATTCCAAGGACCTTGGAAGGGGATGCCACTAGTCGATCTGATCGGCATGGGTACAAAGCCTTTCCCGGGGTTCCATTGAGTATGGAAGGGGTTACCCCCGATTGACATGCCTTGCGAGGGAACCAAGTCCTGCCAAGGATTCCAAAGACCCTGTGTGGAGTAAACTCCAGTCGTTGCTCCATGTGAATGAATAATACCTTGCACCAGGTTCTGTTGACCAAAGTTGGGGTTGCCCCCAGTTGAGAAAGCGATCGAAGAGAAATCGTTGTTCCTAAACGCACCGAACAAAGAGAACGACATAGATCCCACCGATGTTGTATAGGACGAAGGTCCTAAACTGCCTCTACCAAACAAACTATAATTAACATTTGACCCGATCGATTGCTGAAAAGCTCCGTCGATTGAAGGGGATGGAGGAGGTATATGACCCCCACCGTAAGGGATAACATTAAAAGGGGCAGTAGTGCCCACAATTGACCCTTGCAAGGGAGCGTTTGAGCTCCCTGCCCCTAGACCCATGGTATGTAAGGTAGAATAAGTAAGAATCGAGTTTGTATCACAGTTGAGCATCCCATATGAGAAGGGAGCACCTGTTTCATTATGAGTAAATAAAACAGTGGTCGAAGTCGTTAAAGGTATCGAACCACTACCCGAAGTTGTGGGAGTCGAGATAACTGTAGTCCTGACTGGTGAAGGTGGGAGAGGAGGTAGGATGCCCCTTGCAGTAGTAGCCGTAACGTGAGTACGGGGACTCCCGGACGAAGTAGCAACATTTGCTTCCATTGTCTCTCGTAGAACTAGCTGGCCCTCAGAAGATGTCACCTCAAGAGGGACAATCTGAATCAAAATCGACATCGACAAGTCGGTAATCGGAGGATTAGCTGGCCTGAAACCCTCAGTTTCAAGGTTAGAGATGGTGGATTCGTCCGAAGCCAAAAAGTCTCCTCTCGGAGCAGGCTCGGGCACAGTTTCTTGTGGCCCAGTCTCTTCGAACGACCCTTCTTGATCAATTCTTCTCCTCAACAGTGGCAGAGGTGGATCCAAAGTAATCGGCGACAGGCCCTGAAGCCTTCGCGACCGACGGAGCTATTGATATTCCACTTTGTGAAATGATCAAACGACATAATAAGGTTTGACTAGCGTAGGA
This sequence comes from Picea engelmannii, assembly GCA_009831015.1. Classification (NCBI taxonomy): domain Eukaryota; kingdom Viridiplantae; phylum Streptophyta; class Pinopsida; order Pinales; family Pinaceae; genus Picea; species Picea engelmannii. Next base: position 19,846 of record ML783305.1, on the reverse strand, counting down.
CACAAAGCACACACTAAAAGGTTTCCTAACGATAAATCAAGCAGACGACTAACTAGTGGGAAGGATGGTTACGCCAATCGACACTAGAGAAACCAACTGGTGTAAGTGCAACTCGAACACGAAATCACCCTCTGCGTATACTTTGCGAAGCGCGATCTGATGTCCACCCTAGGTACCGCAATATACCCCCACAATCATCTATGTAAGTCCGTAAAATATGGGCAACTAGGTTGCCAAATCGCAGTCAATTACCAGGTGGGTACAATCGACAATCGGGCAGATCGTAATGAGCAGGATAACAAGTCTGAATCCCTTCAAGGGTATCGAAATTAATTGGTCCGCAAGACAACTGAGGATCTCGAACGGATTCAAGGTCCACGAAGCTCCATAGGAAAGTGAGATTGGTATTGTTCCCGTGAAAGACCCTCAATATACAATCCCCACTATCTTTAGTCCAACTTTGGAGGGGTTATCTCCTTTGCCTTTCCTCACGCGACCTCGTGTTTATCCCCTGTGTTAGAGGGGGTTCCCATCTAACTATTACGACAATGGACTTAAAACACTCCCTATCTCAGACTCCAATGTTTGATTTAAAGCGGCCTTGAAGAGTTTCCTATTCACACCTAATTCAAGGCCCTAAAACCCTAAACTAGTAGGTGAACCCCACAAATAGAAAGTCTAATATATTCTAGATTAAGCGTTAATTTTAAGGCTTGATTTACGCAAAGGGTGCAGTAGTGAAATTGATGGTGTTATGAAGAGACGAATAAGGAAGAGAACTTTAAAACATTTGAAATCAAAATATACTTCAAAATTAAAGCAATGCTTGTAAACAACTCTTTGTAAATTCAACTTTTCTAATTGATATTTCAAGATCTTGTAAATGAAGAAATCCTAAAACTTGCTTTCGTTTGACTACAAACTACTTGTATTTCAGAAAATCGAAAAGAACTTTGAAATGAAGACTCTTTTTCTTTTGCAAATAACAACCTCGACTACTTTACCAAATTGAATGCAAGAAAATAAATTCCCCTTTTTTATTTTTCGAAATGCTTTAACAAGAAAAACTGAAGTAAAAACTTTTTTCGTTTTTTCAAAGCAAGAAACATGAACAAAGAGAAAACTGAAAACAAGATTGATAAAGACCCTAAGCCCACTGCGGATCGTTGGGATTCAACCAAGAAGCCAAAAGGCGGATTTAAAACTTGACAACTTGCTCTAAACCTTTTAGGGAAAACAAAAGAAGACTAATGATGTTGATTAATCCATTTTAATGCTTATACACAGAATTTAGAACCAAGGTGTTTTCCATTGCATTTATTTAGTATTTCATATGAATTATGGTTAAATATTAGAGAAATAACTTATCTTGCATTTATCTTTGAAAGATGGTTGAGTTTGTTGATCGTTGTAGAAACAATTGTCATTTGCCACTACTCATGCTATAAGTGAAGATCCACGATGTGGGTACTTGATATGTCTTGTATGAGGATTTATTGAGTCGAATATGCTTATCCTCAAAATATCTTAACAACTCGGATCGTACTTTTTGAGAAATTAAGTTTTTACGATTTTTTGTTACTCATGTTTGTTATTACTTGTGCAGTAACAACATCGTTGAAACTCTGTGTATGGATTTGCAAATCCACGAAAATCCATACTTAACCATCAAGATCTACCATTGGAACCATGAGCCATGGTGTTACTACTCTATGTGACAATTATGGATCCATGAAACAATAATGTCAATCCAAGCAAATTAAAGATATGGAGATAATTTTGTAATCCCAAGACAAAATATTAGTTCAAGTGGTTAACCAAGAATCTTGGGATTCTCGGGAAAAAGATCTTGGATTTATTTATTATTTGCTAACTGTTAGCAAAATATATTGGAAGTTATCTATTATTTTCTAATTGTTAGCAAAAGATCTTGGAGTTATTCATTAATTGCTAATTGTTAACTGGGAACTATTCATTATTTGGGAAATTGTTGTAACCACTATATATTTACTAAATCCATAAGTGGGTTTATTTAGATACTCGTTATTTCTAGTTGCCATTAAATTTATGTATAAAAGAGACCACTATCTCCATTATTGCGGGATGACTCTTAGAGCAATGTCCAAATGACAATGGAATAATTCATTGAATTTTTATTATAATTGTAGTTTTATAATTTCCATAGTGTGTGGTTTAATTAATTCATATGATTTATTTTCTTTGCATATTTGTAATAGTTTGATTTATTTTGATTAACTTAATTAATTTCATTAATTTATGTTGATATAGAATAATATCAACACTTTGTTCTATGGAGGCAGGGCCCACTCCAATAGAACAAAGTGATGTGTAGCTTAGATGACTTCTTAGATTTCTTGTTGTGTAATTTAATTATATATTCAGGTAGGATTTATTTTATTTAACTCCATAAATGGTTTCATGATTCAATTTGTTCATGTAATTAGATTACTCATGCAAGGTTGTGTGTATATATATTTATACAATTAAGTATTCATGTCGGATTTCATTTGTTTATAAATGCATTTCAGATTGGGTTGTGTTCTTTTATGCCATTGAATAACTGTGATTAACATAATGACTATATTTGTTGGTCTAGGTAATGACATGGATCATCTTGGCAAGGACTAGACTTTGGTTTCGAGGACTTAGTTAATTTATTTTCCAACAAGTAGTTAATCAATTTCCTTTCAGCGTGTGTGATTTATTTTCATCGAGCGTGGTGTGCTATTTCAATTCTACAAGAGTAATTTATGATTTCAATTCTGCAATTAGTCTTACTACACATAGTTGGGGTTTCTTCAGAAGATAGTTGAGTCATACTCCTGATACTTGTAGATTGTGTGTTTCTTTTCAAGCAAGTGTGTGTTTCTAGAATAAGATTGTTGGGTTGCTTCAAGAGATAGTTGATTCATACTCTTGATACATGCACCTAGTGTATTTCATTTCCAACATGTTTGTTTCCTTTTCAGAATGTGTGAGATTTACTTTCCTACAAGCGTGATATTTACTTTTCTGCAAAAGCGTGCTTTCAATTCCTGCAAGTGTGGATTTATGTAGAACCTTGTCAGAGCTTGAGAATTGTCTATACTTTAATCACAAATGTAATCATTGACACTATGAATACAACACATAAAAAGAATAGTTTTTCATGCATATACAATGCATGGCATTTTGTATATGCATGAACAACTATTCTTTCTATGGTTTCATACGAGCCTCAGATTGATAATTAAATGCATAGTTTTTCTAACTATCTTCTTGAGAAATCAGGAGGTGATTAAAAGACCCAACAATATATCAGGTGTTAAAGAAATTTAGGTGACAACCATTCACTTGGAATTGGAGAGGTTTTCCATTTGAAAGCATTTGTCACTAATACCTCATAAACCATGAAACTTGGATCCAACCATAATGAATAAAACTTGTGGTGTTTGGATGAGGCCTCACATGGCTTGTCCTATATTAGGACATCGTATCCTACTTTATAATTTATCATTGTGGCTATTTTATCAAATGAACATTTGACAATGTCTTGTTTATTTTGGAGGTGCTGGAATGCATATTCTATAACCCCCTCTAGTTCGATTACAATGTCTAAATGATATTTTAAAGGGTGAAAAATATTTTTTTCCTTGTAAATAGCCAACCTCAAGGCTAGAATTTATAAGTGAATAGGAAGAATAGCAAGGGTTCCATACACCTAGGTGTAGGGACTTTGTCCTATAGATGTCTTGGGTGTAATCCGACCAACCCATAAAGAAAATTTTAGTTTCGTGTGCAAATCTCATATATTATACTGTTATATTCTTTTAAGTATTTGAATCATATTTTTATTAATTCGTTGGTTAAGCAAATCCATTACCCTGAGGGTAATAGGTGGAGGATTGAAAAAGTTGGATGTCGTAAGTGACACCAAGGTGAAGCATGACATTATAAATGAAATCTCATCCATTATCAATTGATATATTAGAGGGGGTTTTGAAGTGAGATAGGATGTTGGGTTCAATAAATTCTAGCACATGTTTTTTGTAACGTTCCTAAGAAAAATTATTGCACCCACTTTGTAAAGTAGTCGATAGCAGTCAAGATAAATATATGATTGTTGATCTCTTTTCATGTCAAGGACAAGAGTCAACCTCCTAGGGTATTCTTGAAAGACTAATAAATATCTCCTATACGTTTTTATAGAGGTGGTACTCCTCTTTCTCACTCAAATATTCAATATACTTGCTCAAAACATAGATTCATTCATTCATAACATCAACACCTATGAGTGGACCAAGTGATAAAATAACTAAACATATAATACATGAATTATGAAAAGATAATAATCTCACATGTAATAACATAATAGATACATCCATTCCATCACATCCATTATTTCAGGTATTGAGAAAAATATTTTGAAGCAAGACTCATAGACAAAAAACAAGACCAATGGACTAGAAATTAGAGATATTTAAATGATTTCATTCATTTATAATCAGAAGATGTGTAGGAGAAACACACACGAGATCTCATTGCTTTATAAAAAGTATGAAACCACAAATGTTATGAACTCTTGGAATAACTCTCTAGGAGACTAAAAAAAAAATTACTCATAGATGTTCAAGTTCGAATAAAGTGTGTGTTTATCACAAAACACATAGCTTATGATACTTAAACGATTAAAGGAAATGCATTCATCCAAATGGACTAGGATGGGGTTCCCATGGACCAAATAAAATAGTATCGGTAACCTGGAAGACAAGGAAAAATGCAGTCAGGGATCGACTTTACAAATGAAAATCACACTTAATAAAGTTAGGTGATCAAAGATTGGGATGAAAAGTTGGGAAATTATTCGAAAGAAAATGCACTCACAAAATAGTAGAGGAATGGCAGATGGATCTCTCTCTCTCTCTCTCTCTCTCTCTCAGGGTCTTCATGTATTTATACCCGAGCTTCAGTCCTTCTTGGAATAACTACTTCTTGGTAGTTATTCTTGGTTAACTATTTGTGCCAATGATTTCTCGAGCCATTCTTCAATATATTCCTTCATTGGTGGGATGATGATAACTTGTTTAACCTTGAATGAGAATATTTCTTCTTGGGTGGAGCCTCCACAATCATTGTTTCTAGGTTCAAAATGGATTTGGATGACTTTAATTTGGCATCAATAGGATTAGTAAACAATGACAAGAGTCATTTGTATGCATGGAAAACAATTGTTAGACAAACATCAACTATAGCAAGAATAATCCAATTCCCATATGCAGACAAATGGTAGACATTCAAATAAATTGGAATCCCCATCTGCCTTCGATATTTATCCTTAGTGGCTTGGCAACCCATTCTTAACAAAATTAAGATCAAATTCCTCCAATGGGGTACACAATGGCTCAACCCTACGAGGAGAGCAATCCTAATCAAATATGTCTTATTAGCCTTGCCAAATTTCCAATTTTTTGCACCGCTTGCCTCGACCTCCATCAATCTAGCTATAGCACAAGTTCTCCAAAGATTCATGTTGCAAGGTGGGAAGTCTAATTCCAAATGCTTCCATTTGGTGAATTGGAATACGGTGCATGCCCCAAAATTTTGTGGAGGTCTGGGTATAAAAGACCCATTTCTATCCAACATTACCCTTGGAGATAAATTTTTGTGTTGCCTTGTTATTGGGCATAATAATTGGTGGAAAAGAGAAATCCACTTGAAATATTTGTCTAGGGAGAGGCCAAGATGTTTGGACAGTCCACCTCTGGATAAAAATGGCTCTCAAATATGGAGGGTGCTCAAAGCCTCCTTTCCTCTCTTACAAAGTCAACTGACGTGGATTCCAGGGAATGGTAAACTCATCCATATGGGTAATCCCCAATCCAATAATACCTATGTTTTCTTCCTTACTTTATTGGTTAGACATAGGGGCATACATCATTGTGGGTAATTCCCCAATCCAACATGATCTCCCTTTTCTTCCTTTACTCCATTGGTTGGTCGACTAAGGTAAGTTCACCCTCCTTATGGGACAAGCCTTCTGGTTGTTGGGTGGGTTGGTTCTTTGGGGATCCCCCTTCCCCTCTATCTCCCCTTGTCCCCACTCTCTCTCTTCATCTCCATGGTTGTGCTATGAAATGTATCTCTCTCAGAGATACTAGGGGATGGGGCGATAATGAATACTCAGTCAAGAAACGGTATGATTATATTCTCCTTCAATCTTCTCTCCCTCCCAATTCAAATTTATGGGAGACAATTTGTCATATTGGTGGACTTCTTAAAATCAACATCTTCGGTTGGACTTTAACGCATGGAAAAATTCTAGCAGGGGAAAATATCTTAAAAAGAGGCATCTATGGCCCATTCACATGTGTCTTATGCTCGACTTCACATGAATCTTAAACTCATCTATTCTTGGATTGTGTCTTTTCATGAGCTATGTGGCAGGTGGTATTGCAAGGGTTATAACACATGATTCATTTCCCATCCACTCTGAGGCATATGTTTTGCAAATGGTTGTTTTCTTATAGGGGATCCTTCCTTAACAAATCGATTTTGAAGAGAATTTGGGTGGCCTTGACGAAATATGTATGCTGGAAGATTTAGCTAGCCCGCAATCAGGAAATATTTTCAGATATCAAGCCTCTTCATCACATTGTAGCAGCAAAGGCTATTGGACTCCTATCCAAACATCTAAACACTAGACACCTAAATACTTCCTCTCCTTAGCTCTTGGATTATTGGGAGGATCACTAGTTCAATCAATTCTCTCTTCAAATAGACAATGTAATGCATATCAGATCCAGATCACCTTGGCAACTTCAAATGACTAAAAAATATTTTTCGCATTGGATGAACTCTAGATTAGATTATATATTTTTTTCTTATGGTGCTTCGAAAGGTAACCTAGTGGAGGTAGGAGCGAGAGGGGTCCTCTTTGGCCTAGGAGGAATACATGAACTTGACTACTTCGATAGTCTAGGTCAAGCAACAAATAATCAAGCTGAGGCTTATTCCCTTGTTCAAGGGCTTGTTATAGCCAAGTCTCATAACTTTTTCATGCTCTTGATCCTCGGTGATTCAAAAATTACAATCAATCACTTGAGACAAGGAACACATCCTGGCGATACAAGACCCAGATGCATCTTCCATAGAATTTATAAAGGGATAAAGGCCTTTCAGAAGACAAACTTCTTCCACGTCTTTAGAATTAACAATAGTCATGCAGACAGACAAGCCAATTTGACCATATCTAGAAGCCTGGGGATTGTTTGTGTCAATGGTCTCTCTAAATCTATTCTCTTCGATTTGATGGAGTTTCCATGCACGTTCTACTACAAGATGTTCTTCATAAGCAATGAATTCTCAAGAATGTTCAAGCTTGCTCCTATTCATTGTCGCTTTCAGGGCAAGATTGAATAATTGATTAAATACGTTACATTGATCTTCGTAACCTATAGGTAAATTGGGTTGAACTGGTTGTTCAAGGGTCATTCAAGCTTTAGTGGAGTCACAAAAAAAAGTCATTTTGTTATTTTGTTTTGTTTGTGTTCCTCAGAATGGTCACCAAATGTTGATCACTTTTTCCTCATGTGTGAAAAACATTGATGTTAAGGGGAACCCTTGTGGGAATTAAGGATCTCCCTCCATTTTTATAGAGGTGTTACTCCTCTTTGTGAATGGTGATTCTTATTATTTCTTGTCTTGATAATGCATGAATTGGAAACATACAATTAAATATCCACAAAATATTTAAACTTCAATAAAAAGATCATGGTTCATAATACAATTAGATGATCATTTAACCATGTATTGTTTCCTAAGAAAGGACCAAGTAGGTTTAAATATTGCATAAAAGGAAAATTTAGTTATACATGAAATATTTGCTCATAATTCAAATATTATTGCCTCTAGGATTTTAAAATGTAAGTAACATAAAATATTAAAGGATTTCAAAGAAGAAAATAAACAAAGAAATGGATAGGTTTTCCAAAAAATTATTGAAGGACTAAAACTTTGTATATCAAAAGGGTTTGAAAAGGATGACATGCTTGGAACTCCACTTCAAATTTTGAAAAACACAAGTTATGAAAACTATGTAACCCTTTGTAGGTCTCTAGGGAAGTTGATCAAAATATAAGTAGGATACCAATATGGAATGTTTAAACACCCTAAAATAGTGTTGCCTTGTGACATTACAAAATTCTAATGACTTGAATAAATGATAAATTCAAATGCATTTTCTCTTGTGAATAAGGATGGGGATTCCATAGACCACAGATATTAGGGAAATCTTGGAAGAAGAAACAAAAGGAAAGGTCAATCAAACCTTGTTTTCATGTTTATGGTACCAATGAAAACAACATGGAAAATATTTATGAGAGGGAATTTACAAGAAAGAGAGAACTTGAATGGATTTACTTACAAAAATGAGGAGGCAAGGTTTTACAATTCCAACCTTTCTTTTCTAAAGAAAAATCATTATGATAAATTCCATTCATATTAAAAGACATTTCCATAGGTGTTAAAGGATAAATTGATTCACTTTTAGTGCACTATAAAGAATTCATAAGATAAGTTGTCATAAGCCTCAGTTAACCTCAGGATCTAGTATAATTAAATATTAAGAGTCTATAAGGGTGTCAATAGATTTTTGTTCACTCTTATTAGTTTATTGGTCCAAAAATTAGCAAAATTTTCATTCACATCCAATGCACACATTCACCACTTCCTAGACTTTTCGACCATCTATGGAGCCGAGGGAGGATGATACCTAAGTTAAGTGGTCCTAAGAGGGTGTGCACACAATTACCTTGCCTCTCCTTCTTCCCCATTTCACCACCTCATACACAAGACCATCCAAGGTGAAGATAGTCTATGCCTTATGCCAAGCTACCAAAAAATATTGTAATTGGATTTATCATTGGATAGGTAGGATCCACCCCCCATGGATGAATTTTTATTATAACACCAAACTACTAAATTTTTGAGAGAATAAACCCTATCAATTTGTATTGTTTTATTATTCCCATATTGGGAGGATCTATCACTTTGAGTGTGTATCATTTCCATTGTTTTCTCTCCTTCTCTATAAGCACCAATGTAAGCTCTAGATTTTGGAAGGAAGTAATAAAGGCCCAAGACTAAGATTTTATAGTCCTCGTATGTGGCCATCATTTTAATTCAAAGAAAAGTTGATTTGATTGTATGATCAGGACCAAGGCACATTTCCATTGGTGAAATAAAAATAATCAAGTAAGTTATGCATAAATTCTTCCATTTTCTATCTTATATTTGATGTTGAATGAAGCAATGGATCTATGCTTGTCTTGTTCATTTGATTTCCAATGTTGAATGAACTTATTAAATGAACAAGTAATGAGATACTTATTCTTATTATTCATGCTCATTTTCTAACACTGTGTTATAGTAATATGGAATCATGATTAAGTTTCCTTCTTGTATTGTGCTAATGAACTTTACTTTTAGTTATCTCTTATTATTTCTCCCTTTCACAACTTACAAAGAAAACATTCAATCACTATAGTTGTGGGATCGTTTCTATGCACCATTTGTCTCCAAAATAAATCCAATCAAATATTCATTGTAAAAAGTTGTTCTAGGGTGATAGGCTAGGATGATCACAGTAGGATAAGTGATGACACCACCCCCCCCTAGCCCAAGTACTGGCTCAAAATAATTGATTGGCACAAACTGGGGGACGATAGATAATACACGATTAAGAAAATTCTAAACCTAATTCCCAATGGAGACATTATTTATGTTGATTCCTGAAATCAAATTCAAGCACAACAATCAATAACACCCTTGTAGATATCAAATGGAAAAAGTGGGGATGGAAACCCTAGGTTTTCTTAAAGCCCTAAAAAATCTAACTATGGGATTGAATTTATTAGGATTTAACCGAGTTAAAATTTGAAATAATTAAGATGTGCAATTGACCATTAACATTAGAAAACTATGAATAAGGAAGAACTAATTAAAACATTAAATATAGCATGCATATGTACAACAACTAAATAGATAAAAAGAAATCAAAAAGTCACTTGCAAGCTGAGACAAAGAAAAGTTGTGAAGAAAATAAAATGCATTGAGAGAAATGAGTGCAAGAATGCCCAAAATATTTTTATTCATAAATGAAGGTTTATGTACAACCAATAGTAACCCAAATATCCCTAACAAACAACCTGGATTCTTCAATTTTAATAGGATGTTTCTGAGACCAAATGTTGTTCACACCAATTTAAAGTCAAGCGACATTAAGCCTTAGAAAACATAGAGCATTACTAACCCCACACTCATATTCTTTGAAGGGTATTTGCATTCATGGTAGTGTTATTCATACAGACATGGGAATATAAATAGATGCACCAAGAAAATAGACATAATTTACCTCCAAAGGTGAGAAACTATGCTTTCACCCTAGTCTTGGACCTTATATTGTAGCCATTCTACCATTGCTTACATTGTTAGGCTATTAAATATAGAGAGAATGAACTTAGATATGATTAATAGAAAAACAAAGTTATACCTACTCTCTTTTTTCTCTCCCCTCCCCATTTTTGATAAGTCCTCCTCTTCCTTTATAGAAGGATGAGTGGGAAGGTAAATAGTCACCTCTACCTCTTGGCTTTCCTCCAAAAATTGATTTATGGGCTGTTTTAATTTTAAACTAGAAAGAAAGAATTTCAAAGGGAAATAGGTCAAGCGGTTGGTATCCTAGGGTGACTAAGGGTTCAACTCAACTAGTGTGCACTTTTCCTTAAGTCTATGGTAAAGGAAAATTTATTTTTCACCGTCATTTAATAGCCCATGTATTTATTTCAAAAATGAAAACCATAAACATACAAATGACCATTTGCATACATTGTGTGTGTGTGTGTGTGATTTTTCACCTAACTAGCTACATCATCAACCAAAAATTCAGAGTCGTCATTAAACATATACATAGCATCCATCAAATTGTACCATATAATTGTTTAAAATATGCACTATTGTTGATGTATCAAGAAAAATGTATAGAAAACTCCATGCATTACTACAATATGTTACATGGTGGGGGTTGTTTGTGATATATTTTCAACTCATACATGGCTTTGTTAATTTGAATTATAGCCCCATCATTAGTTGGGAATAGGGCCCACTCTTGGATCTCCTCCAAAGACTGAATTGTAGGTTGTCCATGAATAGCCAAGATACCCTACTTATGCTAATATCAACATGCAAAAAAAAAAAGAATCAAGAAACCAAACATACCATAGTTTCAACCTTCAAACATGCATGTATGCAAGAGATCAAGTGGTCAGGGAATCTCATGAGCTATAGGGATTTGTATGTAAGATGATTATAAAGACAAATTAGTCTAGATTTGGTCAAGAACATGTCGGGAAGCAATAACCATCTAGATGTTAGACTGATTAGTACTTATATAACATATTTATTTTAACTCCAACCCCTAAATAGTCAATGCATTCTTCTTCCATTCTTTACAGGGAAGCACGAATAGGATTTGCCATAAAAATTGCATGAGTTTACAAAGAAAAAGCTATTATAACATGTGCATACTATAGGTAACTTTCACATTCTAGCTTTAACATATGCACACGCTGCAAACCTTCATATTCAACACGTTAGAAAACTTTTCAAGGATGAAATGTCATAATGAAGGCTAATATTCAACTTCAAACCCTTTTGTATGTATTATATTTTAAAAGGGAACAAACAATTTTGATAATGGAGGGCTCTAATCATCTACAACTCTTCCAAATAAAGAATATAAAAATGAGTATAAGGATAACTCCATCCAACCTCTATGTTCACATTCCATAACTATATCATGCATATGAAAAATGAGCAAAGAAGCCTCTACCCATTGACCATACATAACATAACAACCCTACAGGAAGAGGCTCTTAATTATTCATGTCAAACTATCACAAGAAGAGAATACAAACCATCATGGCCTACAGTTCATGCTCAAAAGGGAAAAGTATTTCATGATTAATAAAATTACAACCAACCATATCGTGCTCAAGTAATAGCTTAGTAAAATTATTACCAATAGTAGAAATCTACCTAAAATATCATTAAGCTTAAGTTGGAAATGCTACCAACATATTTGACTTGATGCCAAGGTTGACTTGACAAGAGGAAGGATGAAATACATGTGCTTTGGATTGTTCATTAAACATTACTACGAGATAAAATGGAGAAATTTGACTACAACCTACCTCCAAAAAATTAACAATGGACCAATTAAATGTTGAGTTAAGAATAGGAGCCTTCAAACCATAAACTATGGTTACTCATGTCAAATATAAGTTAAATTAAGGGAATAATGAGGCAAAACTTACATGCAAGAGGAACTGCAAAATGGTTCATAATCAATGGGGATATTTAACCAAGTTTTCATGCATGCTCATGAGACCTAAAACCACCATTACTCAAGAAATACACACATAAATTGAAAGAAAACTAATGATTATCTTCATGATCTATATATTACCTCTTTCCCTTTTCCTCGTGATGTTGATGGATGATATTTATCCAAGGCGACTTCTAATTTCCAAATTGCATCCTTTCAAAACACAAAATTCTACCAAGAGTTTGTACTCCCTCAACCAGCCACCAAAATGAATGAAAACTCAAATTAAGTGTTGAAACTTGGTTCTTCTTTAGCTTCCAAATATAATGGGCTAGTCATAAGCATATAAATTGAAGTCTACACTCCACCTACCACAATTGAGTACACTCAAACTGAAAGAAATGGGCAAACTTGCATGGAAAGGATGATTGTATTTTACTTGCCAAAGTTAGTGTTGAACAAGCCTATCACAATGCCCATAGCATAAGGGTAGATCAAGCAAAAAAATTAGGTATGGAGTCAAGTTTGAATTACAAGGCTTTTTTCCCTTCAATCATCCAAAATTGGATATATGAGGATGGTCATGATTCATTTCCCCAAATCAAAATTTCAAAACCACATATACTAATGTATTTCCATTGCAATGTTTTCCATCTATTCTCTTTTACCAATGTCCATAACCTTTCAATGTGCCCAAACGTAATATAAATTTTGGATATTTATACTCTATGTATAACCCTTATATGATTGCTTTACAATGAGGTTCTTTACTCATGGATTCCATATTGCATTGTACGTATGAGAGTAGGCTTTTAGGCATAGAACCATTTTGTAGAGATACCAACCATGCCCATCTTATTGTAGGTGATCAAGATCAGCTCAAATTAACATATGAAGGAATATACGACATATACTTGTTATAAAGATACATATCATTGTATTTGCTTATTTCAAAATTTGCTTGTAAGTATTGTAGCTACATATCATCAAAATGAAAGGATTGATATAGAACTTGTACTTCACCTCCTTAAGCAAACAATTTTCATATCATTCATGAAAACATAAGTAACCATGAATCAAATGAACATATATCAAATATGAAGTAGTAATCACCAATAACATAATGAATCCCAACATGAAAATTTCATGTATCATAGGCACATCAGACAACCCATGCATTAATAGACTATAACAAATCCATCATTATGATCTTACTACACACTAGGAGGATACCCTATAGTGCCTAATGGGTTATCTAAGTCGAATGATTGTAAACTAAAGTGATATAGAGACTTCCCAGGGTTCTAGAGGCATCTTGAAAATATTGGGTAGGTAGCTTTGTTGAAAAAATTCACAATCATATGTATGTTGACCATTTTTAAGGTCAACACCAATAACCAGTCTTCTCAACCCCTATTTAAAATGGAAACAAAGGTCAAGATCAATCCCTTTGAAGGTGAAGTTGATGCACTAAAATTGAATCGTTGAATACAACAATTAGAAGTCCATTTCAGTGTGCATAATGTGCATGAGGAGCAAAAAATAGCTTTTGCTAGACTAAAGATAAAAGGTTGTGCACAAACTTAGTGGGGGAGACACACTGAGGCCGTTAGGCTAGGGGGAGACCCACTAGTATCTAAGTGGGAGGTATTCAAAGACTTCATCAAGTCCTAGTACCCTATCAAATATGAAAAGGGCCAAATATTTGGTGGCACTATTACTGATAGAGGTAAGGACAAAGAGTACAAGAGTAAACTAATGAGTTCTTGAAGCAAGCCATCCAAACAAGAATAAATCCCCAAGACCCAGATGTGGTCATTAATTAATTGGGTGGTATTCATAGTCACATAAAAAGGAAAGTTATGTTATTTAAGCCCAAGAACATAGATGAGGCCTATGTACAATCCTAGTACATTGAATGTGACAAGAAGAAGGGGAAACCAAATGATTTGAAGTAGATAAACTAGCATGAAACTTCCAATAAGGGAAAGAAGAAGAAGGGGAAAGGGGAAAAAAATATAGCCACCATTGTACATGTGTGTAAGGACCCTAATCATACCACTACGACCATTTCAACATTGATGATCACACAAAAGAAAAATGTTTGAAACTACATCAAGAGTTGAATCTTAGGAGTCGTAAGAAGGAGAATTCCAAGAATAAGAATATTCTAATGGAAGCAAGAAAGGATATAGAAAGTAGCTCAAATGTGGATGAAAATATTGCTATCATAACAGTGAAGAAGGAGGTGAACCTAAGTACTCTCTATCCTAAAGAGGAGGAGATGGGAATTTTGTTCCATGTCAAGATTTGGATAAATAAGAACAAGGTAGATGATTTGTTCAATTCTAGATTCTAGTTCACGGGTGAACCTCATTGCAAAGTACCTAGTAAGTAAACTTGATTTGGATATGCATGATTACCCTAATCCATACCATTTGTGTTGGATGGATAAGTATGTAAAGTTAAAAGTTATCAAGAATGTAAGATTAGATTTGCTATGGGTGCAAATTTTATTGAAGAAATAAAAGTTGATGTAGTGCCTCTTGATGTATGTGGTGTAGTGTTTGATCGCCATTATATGTATATGAGGGGATACAATATTCATGACATGGACCAACCAATAATTCCAAATCAAGGATGCTAAATTAGTTATCATAAATGAACGCAAGTGGAAGTCTATGAACTCTCTGGTGAGTACACACGAAGCTAAGAGATTGATCAACTCAACTTTGGAGTATGTACTTATTTTCTTGAGACAAAACTAGAAGGACACCAATTATGCAGGTGTGAAGGCATCCTTTGAAGGATGTATGAAAGAACAAAAGTTCCAGTTGGAAGAGTGATTGCAGACATATAAATAATTTTTACAAGATATGGAATGCCACCTAAGAGGGATGTGGAGCATGAGATACAGTCACTATTGGACTCTCCTTCATCAAATATAAGGTTGTACATATAGTCAATATTTAGAGTCAAGTGAAATAAAGAAGCAAATGCAATAATTGTTGTAGCAAGGACATATAATTCCAAGTACATCGCCATGTGGTTCCTTTATCATACTAGTTCCAAAGAAGTATGGTACTTTGAGGATGTGCATTGACTATAGAGCTCTAAAAAATATTGCTCTCAAGAATTGATACCCTTTTCCCCATATAAATGACATGTTAGATCAGGTTACAACATGCAAAGTACTTCACCAAGGTGGATTTGAAATCTAGATATATTCAAGTATGTATAAAGGAAGAAGACACTTGGAAGACCACCTTCAATACAAAGCAAGATCATTAGGAGTGGTTAGTAATCCCTTTTGGTTTAAGTAATACACTAACTACTTTTATGTTTTTAACAAATGATGTATTGTGTCCATTCCTAGATTCATTTGTCATAGTCTGTTTAGATGACATTTTGATCTTCAGTTATATGGGAGGAGCATGTGTTAAATCTGAATTAATTGTTAGAAACACTAAGGAAATATCATCTACTAGCAAACAAAAAGAAATGTGAGTTTGCTAAGAAATCCTTAGTGTACTTGGGATATGTGACTGGAAGATTGATTATGCAAATATAGAGGCCATTCTCAAATGGCCCAATCCTACTAATGTAATAGAAGTTAGGATTTGTATGGGAGATACCCATGATTTAAGAAAGTTCACAATAGCATTTTCAATCGTGGCAACACCACTTCATGCTATAATAACTAGTGGTAAGAGTTTCCAATGGGGTAAGAACCAACATTGAACATCCTTTGTAGAACTAAAGAAGAATGTTATACAAACCCTAGTCCTAGAACTAGCTAACTTGCAAAAGTCTTTTGAAATAGAAATTGATGCTAGTGGGTATTCTATGGAGGAGTATTAATGCAAGGGGGAAGATCAATTTTCTATCGTTCAGAGCTATTTAATGGAGTAATATTGAACTACCCTATATATGACAAGGAAATCTATGCCCTAGTTCAAGCAATGAAGAAGTGGAAGCACTATCTGTTGGGTAAGGAAACCAACATCCATATTGATCACTAACCTTACAATACTTGTACGCTCAACGTAAACTCCAAAAATTAAGACATTATAAATGGATGGTATTTCTGCAATAATTCATCTAGTGATTACATAAAATATGGGCACAACCAACAAGTTAGTTGATTTTTTTTTTTATCTAGGCCACTAGCACCAAATATTATAGCCATGGGGGCCATTATGCATATGGATCCATTCAACTATGGAGCATACAAAGGAGAGTATGCAGAAAATGAGGAATTCAGTGAGGTGTATCAGTATCTAGAAGGATGAAAAGGACAAACAAATTTTATTACCATCTATGAGATGGATTAATGTAAACGATGGGGAATGTTCAAGTACTAGAGGAAGAAAAAACACAATTGATAAGGGAGACCCACACTTCTAATATTTTTGGCCATTTCGGTATTGTGGGGACTATGTATAACTTGTATAGGTATGCTTATTCACCCAAGATGCAAGAAGAAGTAGCCATCCATGCCTGATGAGGATGAAGGGGGTTAAGTCTTACCTTACATTGAATATTTTTCACCAAATGAACAACAAAAATTACCAAAGGACACAATTCTACAAAAGAAGATAAAAATGACCCAAAGGTATCAACAAGAAATTTGGCAAGTGGGATTGAAGGGTTAGCTACTGGCTAAGGCCACCAAATGGCACTACAAGGAGAAATTCAAATTGTTTCCTCATCTCCTTCAAAACTAAATCTTTTGGAGACCCAAAGCCTCCTAAAATGGGGAGGGATGATACAAAATGGATATACACAGGTACCATATGAATTTGTTAATTATTTATATGGGAGAGATTAGAATTTGGAACATCTCAGGGATGGTATTTATTTTGTCAAATTAGGATCATCAACTTCTAACACATTTTTTAATCCCTTAACAATGTTTTTGGGCCCTGTGATGGCTTAGGGTTTTCATAGGATTTATTAATCCTTAAAAACATTTTTTCTTCTCATCAAGACATTTCAAACAAGCTATTGTGTGCCTATAGCAGAGTTTGTGTAAGAAAGTTTAGGTCCTGACAAGATAAAGGTCCAAATATTCCCCACTTGTCCAATTGGCGACCATGTAAACTCACCATAATTTGAATATGGAGGGTTAATAACATGGGGAATCGACTAGATAATTCTAGAATCATCATGGAGGTTCTATTAGGGTTTCAAAACCTTAAACATAAACCTAACCCCAATTCTATCTTTCAAAAACCTAGCAAGAGGAGGGAACATGGTTCACTTTTTCACTAGTCATTGGTTGTTCCATAGTATGACAAAAAGTGTGAAGGAGATGCTATCAGAGTAAATAGATAGAATCATATTGTAGAGTATTGTAGAAGACCACAGTGACTCATAAATTCATACTAATATTTGAAATATTTGTATTTATGTGTCGTAATATCCATAATCTAAGAAGACAAAAGGCATCGTCCTTCATTGAAAGTTGGTTTTCCCATATGGGTGTCCAAGGTAAACATTTATGTTCCATTGTGTGTGTCTTGTTATTTTAGTTTATTTCATGTGTCATGGTATTTAAGGAATTTGAATGGTGTGCTTTTATTATCAATCAAAGTGTTTAAAAATACAAAAAAGATAGTCACACAGTTAAGCATAGGCTCATTGTAGTCATTTTAAGTTTAGATCTATTTTTATGACCAAAACATTAGAATATCCTAGGTGGTTTATAGATCAAGTTTAGTGTCTTATCAGTAACTATCCTAGTGGG
This sequence comes from Picea engelmannii, assembly GCA_009831015.1. Classification (NCBI taxonomy): domain Eukaryota; kingdom Viridiplantae; phylum Streptophyta; class Pinopsida; order Pinales; family Pinaceae; genus Picea; species Picea engelmannii. The sequence goes on along the minus strand of ML783305.1, from coordinate 1,715 downwards.
TTAGTGTTTAGTAGGCATGATCTAAAAAATGTCGTGGATATTCCACTGGAACAGTTTGTCACAACAAATTTGATAAATAAAACTGAAATCTACACTATGAAGGTTAAAATCCTTTGGATTCCAGAATATTTAGTTACTGATTTTATGCTTATGCATGAAATAGATCAAATGCGAAAAATAGAGAATAGTAAAGTACATTCACACACCATCCACAAGATAACACACACATTTTCTCTGGGAAACCCTTATGGGAAAAAATCGGACTATAAGGTGAGGCTTCTTTGCTCTCTTTTCTTTGGTATAGAAATTATGCAAGTACAAAGAAATAGGCACTCTTCGAGGAGTTTCCTTTGACCTATGGCTACTAAAAAATATCCCCTCCTCTGTTATTCTCACATAATACCACTCGCATATGTTCTACTCAACTATGCAACAATATACAATGAAAAATAATGGAACCCGTTCTCCTCCTAGTGACCCAATATTTAACATAGCCCGATAGCCATCTAAGGGTAGGTTTTTGACTTCCTCAACCCTCAATTGTGATAGGGTTTTGGACCTTATAGAATCTTCCTTAAATTACATATGTGACTAGCCCCATATGTGTGAGTAATTGGGGCTGATGTGGTATCCTCTCGTACCATGGTGGTCAACACGGTAGGTCAACTTATGAGAGGCATAACTTTTTCATACGAGCTCTGATTGATACACGGTCTACACCGTTTGAAATATATCATAGTGTAGAACACCATCAAGGGGGTGTGCACAATTTACAAACACCAAAACCCCAAAAAGCATTGTTTAATTCCTCAAAATGGCTCTGAAAGGTTCAAGAACCCAAATTTCCAAACTGGGACCCGCCACTAAAATGACCCTACAAACTTATTCCTCTAGTTCTTTCCACTCTAAAAGAATTGAGATAGATGACAAATAATATAATGATCTAATATGGATCATACCTTGCCATTTAGGGAGGCTTTTGGTACCCAAAATATTTACTGAATGAGGTGAGGAAATTTTTCCTCTACCTTCTCCTTGGAGTACCACTTTGTTTTTCTCGGAAGTTGTCCTTTCAATCCAATCTGCCAAAGGTCATACTACCCTTGTATTGTAGTTATGGACCACTTCTACAAAATTTTCCTATGTTAACTCTGCCTGAGGATTTGGTGCTAAGTCCTCTATGGAAGGTGTTATCCCTCGAAATTTTCTAGGTTGTATATGGAACTATGCCGAGGTACCCTAGGGGATAAGACCAATAGTGAGTCTTAAAACCATACTGATTAACATAAAAAAATATACAAAATTTTGGGTAAGTTTCTCTCTCTTTCTCTCTCTCTTGTTAAGCTCTCGGCCCTAAAATAGTACTAGAACCAATACCAAGACATTAAATATGAAGAGGCATATGTCCATGAGTGCTTTAGATAGTTTGATTTAAGTTTGAGAAGGGGCGTATTTAGAAGAAATACAAGATAGACACATGAGGCAACTTTAAGGTGAATCTCAAAGCCTATGGACATAATAACGTACTGAGCAATTAAGAATTCAACAGTTCTAACAGATATACCAGATCATTAAACCATGCATCAAACAATAAACATTTTTGTATACTCAAATCCATGGAGGTACCCTATGCACATCATTAAATACATGAAAAAATTACATGAAGTGGTCATACATTCAGAGGAAATCACTTCAATATAATAAGCTAAACAACA
>ML783304.1:500275-516693 GCA_009831015.1 Picea engelmannii | reverse complement strand
CTCTAGTAAGCTTGATGCAACACTCTTGTCATATATGAGCATTTGATGATATTTTATGCTAATTCAAAGATTGATTATATACATTGAATGTCATATCATTTCCAGTGTTTATTGAGAAGTAATATTATAAGCCATAGTCATTTCGCAATCATTGACTTTGTCAATAATTACTGCTATTTATGCTCATGTATATTAAATGTTGATAGTCATTAATTTATGAAGTGCTAACGACTACTTGCATGCATTAGTTTTATTGTTGCCTTGTCTTGCAAACATGTGCTCCTTCTTTGGTTTATCTTCCTCTTGACTATCTTCTTGGTGGCAATCTGTGAAAGGGAAAACTTACCTTGATCCTTTAAAAATTCGCCTTTCAAAACCCCAGATTGCCAGGGATGTCTCCCTTGGGTTTATCCACCTTAAATAGAAAGAGCCCCCATCGAGGTGATAGTGGGTGGGGAATCTCCTGTTACACCAGTTTGATCCTTACCTTTCAGCTATTTGACCTAGACTACAAACTGAGGGATAACACACCCTTTTTGCTAGAACCTGTGTAACTGCTGTTGAAGAATGATGGAAGACCTACATGATCTTCCCAGTGACTAGGGTGCATCTCTCAACACCGAAATCAACCAACTTGTGTCTTCCTTCTGGAATCCACTGAACTATCTCTCCTGAGATGTGCCTCTCTCCTCAATGACAAGTCAAAATCTACATAATGATGAATTAGGTTTATTTACCCTTCCTTTATAGCTTCCCGAAACCCTAATTCATTGTTGACCTTTTCCCTCCAAGTGACTTTTACCTTATTTTATTATTCCTTGATTAAATCACTTAATTAATTAATTAATTAACCATTTTACCTCTAAAACGCGATTTATCCATCCTTATGGCTTCTCCAGCCATTGGAAGTCACTTCTCATCATCTTATCTTGTAATTATCTTCCTCCCGATTCCTATGAGATATTACTAAGAGGTTTCTCCAAGTAATATGCCCATTACGACCTTCTTAGTGAATTTAATTAAGATATGACCCATAATAACTCAAAATTACAAAAATCGTCGGAATGCAATGAAACCAAAGCCAAGTTGTTTAGAATGGATCCTGATGATGAACGATGCAAGTCGTGCTGAATAAAACCCCTCGATATCTCCCAAACTCTCTGTCACCCCTATCTGGCTACTCTGGTAGGCATAACACTCTGTAATGTAATAATGTCCAGAAATGGGGACATTACATGAGACTTGGGAAGAGATTTTTTTTAACATTGAAGAATGATCCTTGAAATTTTTATAAGTGTTGGGATCAAACAAAAAAAAATATAAACTAGTCCAGACTTGAAACATCAAGGAACCCAATCAAGGAGGTATGATAAAACCAAAGATCAACAAGTTGATAAAATATCATGTAGTGGAAGGAGGGGTCCCATTTTCTTGGAGAGGGAGGTTTTCAAGTGGAAAATACAAGAAAAAGGGAGGGTGTTGTGCCATGCATAACAAATGGAGACACATTGGGAGAAGACATGAATCTATGTAGAATAGTATCTAAACATAAAAATTATGAGAATGGAAGCACCATCAATGTATGACCCAAGAAATAAAGAGTAGGTCACATAGTTTTGAAAATGAAAATGTTTACGAGACAAATTTTGTATGATAGAAAGGAGAGGTTATATCCATGCCTAGAAAAAATTGATTTAGAAAATACAAAATTTTCAACTAGAAATAGCTTTGGGAAGGCATGATAAGTTCAAAAGGAAAATGATACATCAAGAATGATGAAAATACAAGTTGATTTCACAATTCTATAGTGTCACTCCACCGTCAGCAAGCCTCCATAGCCCCGATGGAGTCACCTCAGTGTCACAATTCTTACTCCATTGCCAACAAGCGTCCTTAGCCCCGACATAGATACTTGCATGTCCCACATGATACGGGATGTATTTCTACAATCCTTTATGTTTTATGATTTGATTCTCTTTTATTCAGAGAGAGGTGGATGGGGGAATTCCACTCTTCCTTTAAAGGCACGAGGGATGCTAGCTATGAAGGTGAGATTTTCCAAATTGAATATAGATGAGTGAACTCCCTAAGAAACATATCTTGGAGTACTACAAATGATTTTTCCAAAACAATTTCCCTTTAGTTCTAGACACACATAACATATATTCTTAGACATAACCTCGGGCTTCCTTTCTTGCTAAAATTTAAGAGTGTATTTCTAATTTGTTATTAAACTATGTTTCGCTACAGGGTATGACTTGAAATCATGCACAAGAATGCTATATGGATGAAAATGAAGTTATGTCTAGAATCAAACATACATATTTATTATATTTTCACACCAATATATCATCATTCATGAGCTGTTCAGATACAAGGCACCAAACTCTCAAGGAAATCCAAGGTGAAAATTTTCAAGAGAGAGACACAAAAATGATTGAAATCAAAAGCGAACAGAATTACAAAACATAAAACAAATCAAGAAATAGGAAAAAAGGAAAAGAAATTGAGCACAAAATAAAAATCAAACTCTTTATTTATGTAAAGGGGAAGCGCTGCCTCAAAGGCTATCTAATGTAGTGTTTCAGAACTTGGCCATTAATGGAGAGGAGGTCTACATTCCCTTCAAGGTTTTGTAAGTGATAGGTTCCTAGGCCAATCTTCTCTTTAATTATGAAAGGGCCCAACCACAATTGCTGGAACTTTGAATGTTTTCCTTTATCTTCATGTGGCTTGTCCCATTTGAGGACCAGGTTGCCAACTTGAAAGTCTTTCTTTCCAACATACTTTTTATCAAACGAATGTTTAATATTTTGTTGGTGAACTTCAAATTTGGTTCTAGATTTGACATGGTTCTCTTCTAGATTCAACAAGGTGTCGATGCATCTTTGGATGACGGGACATTCTCTCCCACACCACTGTTGCATAAGTTTAAGAGAAGGAAGATACATATTTGAAGGAAGGATAACTTCTTTCTTGTAGACAAGGAAATAAGGAGAGGTTCCTATGGAAACCATGGGGGTGACATGATTATCACAGAGGGCATTGGGTAGTGCATTATGCCAATTTATCTGCAGGTCGACTACAATTCGTTTAAGAATGTGGATTAAATTATTGTTTGTAGATTCATCCAAGCCATTTCCCTCGAGGTAATAGTTGGACACATATTTTAGGTGATCCACTTTTCAAAAGTAAATTCAGTCAATTTAAGTGATGAAAAATATGTTGTGTTTTCAAATACAAGAGAGTTAGGCACCCAAACCTGGTTATGATGTGCCATTCAAGAAAATTTATTACCACTTCATCATTTACTTTGGTTAGTGGTACTACTTTTTCAAATGGATCTTCAACAATGACGAGCTGAAGTGGAACAACTTCTGTGTGCTCTCTTCCGGTGGACTTTTGGCAAGCTTCACAACTTCAAGAGTAGACATGCGAATCTTTGAATAATGTCGGCCAATAGTACCCAAATCTCAATATCTTGTGGGAAGTGGTGTCTCCTGAAAAGTGAACTCCAACTGGTCCACGTGCATGTCTTTAATAACTTTGTCAACATATTCCTTTTCAAGACAACAGAGTAGGACTATGTCATAAATGTTTTTGAACAAGATACCATGAACCAATTGATATTGTGTAGATTTCATCCTTAGTGCTCTTTTTTTTTTAGTATTGAGATGGTCAGGAGCCGTGCCATGATGAATATAGTACTTAATATCATTGTAACATGAATTCTCAACTGATGGAACCTAAGGAACTTGTTGAGTGTAGAGGGTTGGTTTCTCTTGCCATCCATCTTCTTCTTGATCTTCAAAATATGTGACTCCAGTTGCTAACTTACAGAGGCCCCGACCTTTAATGATATTTGCTGGTTTAACTTCAAGGTCATACTCTTGAAAGGAAATTATCAAATTGCCTCATCTCTCGCCTAGAGCCATCTTCACAAAGAGAGATTTGACCTCCGAGTGAGGGATGATCACCTTGGTATGGTTCTTCAATACATAAGGCCTGAACTGTTTAATGGATTTATAGAAAACAAAACCTTGCTTGTCTACCAACATATAATTTAGTTCAACACCTTGTAGTCTAGTGCTCATGAATGCAACGGGGTACTCATTCCCTTGTTGGTAGTTCTAAGTGAGAAATGTTGTAAGAGAATGATCACATGAAAATGTATACAACAAGAAGTTCTTAGTAAAATATGGAATTTGTAAAGAAGGTGCAGTTTCTATGGCGACCTTGATATTCTCGAAGGACTCCTTTTCAACATATGTCCACTTGAATTGGACATATTTCTTGATCATTCATTTAAGAGGTTTAACTATTGCGATAAAATATGGAACACATATTCTTATGTAATTGATTTTTCCAAAAAACGACTACATAGAACTTTTGTTGTGTGGTTGTGGGATTTGCATAATAGCTTTGGTTCATTCAGGATCCATGGAAATCCCATCCTTTGAAATAAAATGCCCCAACAATTTACCTTTTGAAACATTAAATATTCTCTTCTTAGGGTTTAAAGAGATACCGTATTTTCTGCATCTTTTGAATATTTGCTTTAGATGTTTGGGGTGATCAACTCTTTGTTTTGAATAAATAGTGATGTCATCAAGATAAATCACCATGATATGACTGATTAGACATTTGAAAGCTATGTCCATTGCCCTATGAAAGGCATAACCAACTTTTATTAAACTGAAGGGAATTTTGTGATAGGCATATGTTCCCCACTTCATCTTGAAGGTGGTCTTTAACTAGATCGGTTCTACTACGAGAACCTAATGGTAACCAGAAAACCCGTCTAAAAGAGAAAAAAAATCAAAACTAGAGACGAGTTGTAGAATTTGTTTTGTTATCCCCATTTTGTGGGATAACTAAGGAAATTATTACTTGAGGCCCTTGGGTTGTAGATATGGATTGCAGAGAGACCACATGACTAGCAGTGACCACTTTCACATATAGAATCCCTCACTATCACCATAGTTTGGATCCATCATCAGTGCATCCAACACACCAGCTAGCTTCTGGAAGGCACATGGGTCTTTCTCCATGCGGTACAAGTTAGGTATTGTGGTAGGTAATCACCCTTAAATTTGAGGCATTTAATCATGTTGTATTTAAGTTTTTTTTTATTATAGAATGCTTGCTTGGACATTATTCTTTTTAACCTGTTTCACCTTGGTGAGTGTCATCGATTTCCTAGAAATTGGCCAAATTTTGTGGAAGGGATGCAACTGGGGGTCCCTTGAGAGGTCATCGTACCATTCCCGACCATACTTGTCACTTTCCACTCAGTGATTCCCCATCACATTTCCCTCTTCTAAGCCCTTTGACTTTAGTGACCCAAGAAGGGCATGTACCTCATTTCATGGGAAAAAGGGGTTGAAGGCCCAAGGGGATGGTGGATGGAAAAAGATAAAAATATGAAATACAAACCTTCTAGATGATTTCCCAGACAAGTCTTGAGAATGATAAATTTCTTCTCTTGAAATAATTTGAAGGCCCACAAAAGATCAAATACATAATAAATATCACGCTTGAATGAAAGACTAACACTAGTGCATTACTACGCTTTGATGGTTACCCTATGACACTTTGTGGACCTCTTCTTTCAAGTGAAATTGTGTTACTATTAATCGACTCACTATTGGGAGTGCACACGTGTTTGTATCATTAACTAATGGAAATAAATGGGCTTGGAAAAAGGTTGCATTGAAGAAGAGGTGCAACACACCCCCTGCAAAGGCATCGATAAATGAGATAATACGAGCCCTTGTATGTCATGAAACTTAGTGACCTATGAATTATAACCCCCTATCCACCTCATCATCCACTACATGACCTTGAAGGGGAATCCTTGGGAGCATCCCCTACTTGAGGATTTTGGTCTACCTAATAGGATTTTTATGACACCCCTCCCATACCTAAACTTGGTCAATTGTATAGGGTCTTTGAGCACTTGTTTAATTTGATGAGGTAGTTTTGATGCACATGTTTAGGTGACTTGTTTATTATATGTGGTTTTTACTTTCCATGATATTTTTACTTGATATCCTTTGATGACTTACCTATTTTTTTTGTAGGACCTTGTTTGGTGGACAATTTTGGAGGAACAAGCCTAGCTTGGGCTTCCATGGGGCTTGAAGCCCATAGGTTGGATGCTAAGGTCCCACATGCTAGATCACGATGAATCAACTTTAGAGGCATAAAATACACCTTGAAGGACCTTTCCTAGCCCTCACATTCCAAACAAATTTCCTAGAAGGGGAATAACATCACTCTTTGGGGCTTGGCGTCACCTAGGGCTAGGGTTGGTGGTGATGGAGCTGTTTCTCATTGACACTTGGCATGATTTGACCAGAGGAGGGATGGATTAACCTTGGAACATGAAGAAGAGGCTTTAGGATCCCCAACAACCTCCACCTTCTTCTCCAATGACTTGGAAAAGTGTCAAAACGTCTCCCTAAAGAGGTGACATCATCTTATTTTAGGGTTTCTAATGTGCAAAAGTGTAAATTAAATATTATTATTTGGTTTAATGGGTAAGATAAGGGTTGTTGACCCCTTATATTATGTTTTACCCTAACTAAGTGGACAAACTATGTTTTAAACTTTTTGTATAAATAGAGATCATGTGAATCTCATTTCATAACATAACTCTCCCATTGTGAGAAGTATTTGGATGAAAGTTTTGCTCTCTTTGGGAAACCTCTTCACTCTTGTTCTCTTTTCTTGGTTTATTATTGTTATTGGTGGAAGACGTAGTGTGCTACCTTTCTTGGAGATTTTCTTTAGCATTTATGGTGGATTTATCTTTGTAAGAGGAGGTTTATCTTGTCATTTCTTGGACTAGGTAAGGACTTATCTTGTTGATGCTTCATTGCTTGGTTACAAGTTTGATTCACTATATTTATTGGGGAGTATAAGGACTTACAACCCCACCATTATCTATCATTTTTTCCTAGAAGTTATTTGGTGCACAAGGTTTTACTAGGAGAAGTAAAAGGGCTTACACCCTCCTAGTATCTCCTAGTTAGTATTTGCTTGCCTTGGGGAGTGTTATCACACAAGTTGCAGGTTGGGAAAATCCCTAAACAACCACCAAATGGAGACAACTTTGAGAACACCTACCCACTCTCACCTTAGGTAGTATTCCCGTCACTTTAGAGATGATAGAATCACCTCAAGGGGGGAAACCTGGTGACCCTAGGGGGAAATGAGATGGAAAATGTGATGTATGAATGGATGCCCCTATAGTTCAAGTTTCTATGTGTGGTCAAGGGATTGAGATAGGTATTGGCGGTAGCCAAGGGTTTCCAAGAAGTATTAGACCTTGCAAATGTTGATTGTACCTACCTGAGACACAAAGAAGTTGAAGATAAAAGACCAAATATATGATGGAAAATAAAGTTAAGATTTCTTTCCCTAATTTATGCAGTTAGTAGAAATATATATCATCAATGAAAATGATAATTAATTATGCAAACAAGTTTCTAAAAGTCTTGTTGAAAGAGAAAGAGATAAACTAGAAACAACTAGATCAACTCAAGTAAGATAGCATTAGACTTTAGCAATGAAACAAGGCCGTTACAAAATATAATTGCAGAAATATTTTGCAGCCTTATGGCTGTAACAAAAAAATTATTACAGCAAGAATACCAGCCACTCAAATTTCCCCAAAGTCTACCAAAACATGCGCTAGGCCTAGTAGTTTATGTGAGAAAAGTTTAGGCAAGTTTCAGTGGTTGATTCAAGAGTTATTTGAGAAGTTTAATTACGGTTGTTTCATCCCTAATGGATGTATATGAAATTTTATTACAACAGCAATCAATACCCATTTATAGGGTATGCCCTAGTGTCTAAGAGGTGTGCTAGGAACAAGGAACAAAACCTAGATTGCATAAAGTTGAAAAGGCAAAAATTCACATTTTGCAATGCACTATTTTATTCTCCAATGCAAAATATTCATATTATTGCCTTTAAAATTGGTAAATGGAGTCTTAGAATAAATAGTTACATCAAAAAATACCCTATGGGTGTAATCCCTTTTACTTCCTAGGGTATTCCAATCAAACTTAGGGTAAATCTAAGAGGGTATACACACTCGTATTCCTCCTAGAAACCCTTGCAAAATAACTTGTAAACTCGTGAAAATTAGATGAAGATTAATGTAGGGTGTATCCAACATAGTCCTCCTAGGTTTTCAAACAACCATAACCAAGAAATAACAAGAAATAACTAACAATGCATATTTTTCCTTACCAATTCCAAGAGAGAGAGATCAAACCCTAGTTTCACCAAGCAAATTCACCATTCAAGATCAAGAGAACAAGAATCCAATAGGTGCACATCACTCCTCATACATTCACCAAAATATAGCACCATAAAACATTTGAAAAAGAGAGAAACACCATAATGCCCAAGAATAGCAAAATTTTCAGCCAAGTAATTCTCACAATGGGAGAGTTATGTTATGAAACGAGATTCACATGATCTCTATTTATACAAAATGTCTAACACATAGTTTGTCCACTTAATTTAAGGGTAAAACACAATATAGGGGTCAAAACTGTCCCCTTTACACAAATAATATTAAATAATTCATTTAAATTTCACTTTTTCACATTAGAAAACCTTAAAAACAAGATGATGTCTCCCTTTTAGGGAAACGTTTTGGCATATTTGACAAATTGTTGAGGTTGGGGATGGAACGTTTGGCCTCAAAAGGATTTATCCTCATGTTATATTCCACTTCTATGCCTCCTCTTATCAAATCATTCCAAGTGTCAATGAGCAACTCCATCACCACCAAACCCTAGCCCCTCTATGACATCAAGCCTAAAAAATGTGACATTTTTCCTCCTTCAAGATAAATGTTTAGGTGGTAGGGGATAGATTAGATCCTCCATGATGCCATGTAAGCCTCCAAAGGAATTCCTCTGTGATCCGATGTGAGGGCACTAGGAATCCAACTTGTGGTATTCTTTCCCTATGGAAGTCCAAGCTAGGATTGTTCTCCCAAAATTGGCCACCAAGCAGGGTCCTGCAAAAAACAAGGGTACGCCCTCCAAAGATCTCAAGTCAAAGATATCATAATAAGTGTAAAACAAATATAATAAGAAAGGCACCTAAACATGTGCATCAAAACTACCTCATAAAATCAAACAAATTCTCCAAGACCATGTACAATTGATCAAGTTTAGATATGGGAGGGGTATCATAAAAGTCCTATTGGGTAGACCAAAACCCTAAAGTAGGGGATGCTCCCAAGGATGGCCTTTCAAGGTTATGTAGTGGATGATGAGGTATATAGGGGTTTAGAATTCATAGTTCAATGAGTTTCATGACATGCAAGTGATTTTATTATCTCATTTATGGGTGCCTTTGTAGGGGGTGTACTGCACCTTCTTCCTCAATGCAACCTTTTTCCAAGCCCATTTATTGCATTTTATTCTTTTAGGATGTTTCCAGGTTGAGGCCAAGGTGGGGCTTCTACCTAAGAATGAAATTTTTTTCCCACCTTGACTCTACCCTAATCACATCATGCATCCCCAAGTTAGAAACATGTGTGGGGATTCTACCTAAGTAATAAAAATAGTGCCCACACATGCTCCTCCCTGGTTGGAATTCTATTATTAGTCATTGTTTTACGGGTTCCATTAGTTTTTTTTTTATGAGAGAGTTTTCATTGTCCTCAGGATCCTTGGGTGAGATTCTAGAAGGTTAATGTTTTTGGATCTTATATTTTTCCAACAATGATCCCCGCGGGACTTCAACCCCTTCTTCCCATGAAATGAGGTACATGCCCTTCTTGGGTCACTAAAGTCAAAGGGCATAGAAGAGAGAAATATTATGGGAGTGTAATGAGAAAAAAGTGGTAAGCATGGTTGGGAATGGTACGATAACCCCTTCAGAGACCCCCAGTTTCAAACCTTCCCCAAAGGTTGGCCACTTACTAGGAAATATATGACACTCACCAAGGTGAAACAGGGTCAAAAGAATAAATTCCAAGCATGCATTCTATAATCAAAAGTAGCATAAATACAACGTGTTTAAATGCTTCAAATATTAGGGTGATTACCTACCACAATACTTGACTTGTACTACATGGAGAAAGACCCATGTGTTGTCCATAAGATAGCTAGTGTGGTGGATGCGTTGACAAAGTATCTAGATTGTGTTGATAGAGCGAGCTTCCACATGTGCAAGTAGACACTGCTAGTCATGTGGTCTCTTGACACTCCATGTCTACAACCAAAGGGACTCAAGACATCATCTCCTTAGTTATCCACAAAATGGGGATAACATCTGGCTCCTACTTGGGGACATGTGTTCGCCATAGATCGCAGAAGAACCACAAAATATCCTGGTAGAATTGTGCCTACATTGAAACAAAAAAATATAAAATCTAGGGTGGTACTATCCCCCTTCGTCCATATACATCAAAACCAAAATTGAAACTAATCTAGAAAACAATTTTTTTAGCATTTTTCAAAAATTTCTAAACTAAGCATGAAACCAATATGCATTTAGAACAAAATGAAATATGTAATGCATATAAACTAACATGAGAAATCAAGATGCAAATGAAAGGAAAACAAGATGACCTACCTAGTTACCTAGGGCCTTGGGGCCCTAAATATTAGGCGATAGATAATGTTAGGTGAAGTCATACAACTAGTCCAACCAGTTGATCATCTCATAAAATTATCTCCCCCTATGCTTAGTCATGTGAAAAAACAAAGATAATTCCAACAGAAAATGATCATGAGAATAAATAGATATATAATCAATCATAAAATGAAACTCATGGAGATGGGTGGGAGGGAGGAAATCCAGCTGGAAATAGAAACCATCATCATGATCATCCTACCTAAAAGTGTAACCACAATCCTAGTCAATCCATCTCTGAGGATGACTATCATATGTAGACAATGGTTCATCTTCATTTACGCACAAAGATCCAAGTCTTATTGAATACTGAGAGGAGACGAGAGAGAAGAAGAAGATTGCATGACTTCCCAGAGAAGAAGATAAGAGGTAAGGGATAACCTCATTTCTAGAGAAAAACACCTCCCTCTAACTTAGGAAACATTTCTTCTTTATCTGAAAATCCCCACCAAAAATCTCAATATGAAAGTACTTCCATTTGGTAGTGTGGACCTTAGAGTGTCCCGAGCTAGCCACGACCTGATGTCTATCAAAATTTGAGCACAATGGATGAAAAATACTCGTAGAACAAATTTGTATCAAGGGATGATTGAATATCACCCTGAGTATGTTGTGACCAGTCATCCTCAAACAAATATGTAATCATGTCATCATCAAGTTTCCAAACATATGAATCATACATGCATGAAAAGTAGTCCTCTAAAGATGACAACTGAAACCCTTTTTCTTGAGGGATACCCTCAATATCATAAATGGGGTCTCTATAAAAATGAGATGAACAAAATCCCACCCACGTATGCCAGTCTGTATGAAAGTGTCTATATGCTCATCAATCATATCCAAAGGTTATTTAATAATACTATCAACATGACTGGAAACAACCATCTCTTTGTCTTTGTGTGTAGGATCTTCAAATTATTCATCACTGAGGCTAGTTGTTTCTTCAACTTCTTGAATAGGAGGAGAGCACGACTGGGCAACCTAAACTTCATCAGGCGAGAGAAAAGATAATGATGCCTCAACATGTTGCACTTCATCAAGATTATTTTTTCTCTTCACGGGTATGCTCTTCCATCGCCTCTTCATCACACGAGGCTTGATCCTTAATGTAAAGTGATTTGTTCTCCTTTAAAAAGGATCTGTCATATTCAAGGGCTCCTATAATACTTCTTCACTTCCATAGTCATGGAATAAAGCATCATAATTTTCTTTCAAAATGGTCACGACTCATCATGTTCTCTTCTTGATGTGTAGGAGGAGAAGAGGTCTCGATGTTTTCATCAAGTGGAAGGGAAGATATGAACACTTCATCTTCATCAAACATCTTTTTAAAATCTTCAACATGATAAACTTCTTTGGTATCTTCTTGGTAACTTTCTTCACATATCTTTCGTTCAATCACTTCTTCATATATTGTCTCATCATCGACCAAAAAACCTTCTCTGCAAAGAGCGTGTTTGAGCTCTTGGAAAGCATCTTGCAAACTCTAAGTAGTTGGCTAATAATGCCTGAGAAATTCTTTAATATGTAGAAGAAGGGATACTCTTCAGATTACATGAGTGTGCAAGCTAATCATTTTGAATTGATTCTAGTGAAGACACTAATGTTTTTATCAACACATATTCATGTATCACATTTAATCTTGAATCATACTTCATATAATTCACGACATGGGTGATTACTAGAGATGGATCATGATTAAATTTAGGGAAATTTTTCCTCCACTCTGTAGAGCAATGATTTGGATACCTATGAATATTATGAACATCAATAGAAGGACATACATTATGGAATTCCCATGGTAAGTCCCGTGAGGCCATGGTTCCATCACTTAGGGTAATACCTCAATGGTGTCGCAAGATGATCTCAAGGCTCATCAAAGGATGGAAAGGGGGAAAAGGGAAAAACGGGTTCTTGGGAAGGTGGAGTTGCCAGATAAAATTCAAGAAGAGCTCATCAAGGGTGGAAAGGGAATGTCCTTTAGGTGGATTTATCAAGAAATCTAGGGAAGAGGCTTTGGGATAGCTTGCCAAAGTTTCTTCGGGGTTTAGAAGAGGATTCAAAATCCTCCCCATAAACAATGCCAAAATTTTATCGTACAAGTTGTTGGTTGGGAAAATCCTGACCCAACCATCAAATGGTGACAAATTTGAGGACACCTACCCACTGTGACCTTAGGTAGGTATTCATGTCACTTTATAGATGGTATAATCACGTCAAGGGGGGAATATCAGTGAAATTAGTGGGAAATGAGATGGAAAATGTGATGTATGAATGAATTCCCCTATAGGTCAAGTTTCTATGTGTGGAGAAAGGATTTAAATAGGTATTGGTGGTAGCCAAAGGTTTCCAAGAAGTAGTAGACCTTGCAAATGCTGATTGTACCTACCTGAGACACAAAGAAGACATAGATACAAGCCAAAATATATGATGGACAAGTAAGTTAATATTTTTGTCCCTAATTGTCGCAGTTAGTAGAAGTATATATCATCAATGAAAATTATAATGAATGCTGCAAAAAAGTTGCTAAAAGTCTAGTTGAAAGAGCAAGAGATAAACTAGAAACAACTAGATCAACTCAAGTAAGATAGCATTAGACTTTAGCAATGAAACAAGGTTGTTACAAAAGATAATTGAATAAATATTTTGCAGCCTTATGGATGTAACAAAAATTTATTACAGCAATAACAACAACCACTAAAACTTCCCAAAAGTCTACCAAAAAGTGTGTTAGGCCTAGTAGTTTATGTGGGGAAATTTTAGGCAAGATTCAATGGTTGATTCAAAAGTTATTTGAGAAGCTTAATTAGGGTTTCTGCATCCCTAATAGCTGTAGATAAAATTTTATTACAAAAACAATCAATACCCCTTTAGATGGGATTCCCTAGTGGCTAAGAGGTGTGTTAGGCACAAGGAACAAAACCCAGATTGCAGAAAGTTGAAAAGGAAAAAATTCACGTTTCCCAATGCACTATTTTATTTCTCCAATGCAAAATATTCAGATTAGTGCCTTTAAAATTGGGTAAATGGAGTCTTATAATAAAGAGTTATATCAAAAAATACCCTAGGCGTGTAGGCTCTTTTACTTCCTAGGGTATGCATATCAAACTTAGGGTAAATCTAAGAGGGTATACACACTCGAATTCCTCCTATCAACCCTTGCAAAATAACTTGTAAACTTTAGAAAATTATATGAAACTTAATGGAGGGTGTATCCAACATACTCCTCCTAGGGTTTCAAACAAGCATAACCAATAAATAGCAAGAAATAACTAATAGTGCAGATGTTTCTTTACCAATTCCAAAAGAGGGAGATCAAACCCTAGTTTCACCAATCAAATTCACCATTCGAGATCAAGAGAACAATCATCCAAGAGGTGTGCATCACTCCTCCTCATCCATTCACTAAAATATAGCACCATAAAACATTTTCAAAAGAGAGAAACACCATAATGTCCAATAATAGCGAAAATTTCAGCCAAGTACTTCTCACAATGAGAGAGTTATGTTATGAAATGAGATTCACATGATCTCTATTTATAGAAAATGTCTAACACATAGTTTTTCCACTTAATTTTAGGGTAAAACAAAAGATAAGGGTCAACAACCCTAATATTTCCCCTTTACACAAATAATATTAAATAATTCATTTAAATTTCACTTTTGCACATTAGAAAACCCTAAAAATAAGATGGCGTCTCCCTTTTAGGTCAATGTTTTGGCATATTTGACAAATAGTTGAGGTTGGGGATAGAATGTTTGGCCTTACAATGCCTTCTCCTCATATACTATTCCCCCTCTATTCTTCCTCTGATCAAATCATGCCAAGTGTCAATGAGAAACTCCATCACCACCAAACCCTAGCCCCTCTATGATCCCAAGCCTAAAAAATGTGACTTTTTTCCTCCTTCAAGCAAAACATTTGGGTAGTAGGGGATAGGTTATATCCTCCATGATTCCATGTAAGCCTCCAAAGGCATGTCTCTATGATCTAGTGTGTGGGACCTATGCATCCAACCTATGGGCTTCTTTCCTCATGGAAGTCCAAGCTAGGATTATTCTCCCAAAACTGGCCACCAAGAAGGGTCTTGGAAAACAAAAGGGTATGCCCTCCAAAGATCTCAAGTCAAAGATATCATGACAAGTGTAAACCACATCTAACAAGAAAGGAAACTAAACATGTGCATCAAAAATAACTCTTCAAATCAAACAAATTCTCCGAGACCCTATACAATTGACCAAGTTTAGTTTTGGGAGGGGTGTCATAAAAGTCCTATTGTGTAACACCCTGTTTCCCCCAACTTGTAAATATAACTGGACTGGCCAAGAACTATGGCAAACTCATAAATGTGAATGACATTTTGAACTTATTGCAGGACTGTTGAGAGGGGATGTGCAGAAAAAGAGACCACGATGGCGGTGGAAGGCACTTGAAAAGGTGGCGTTAACTTCCATCGAGAATTAATACCGTATTTGGACTCCACTGACCCGGAAAACCAAAAGAGGCTCGCTGGCCCTGAATTTAATGCCTTGCAGGTTGGTAGGTTGATGGCTTGATGAGGGATGGGGAGGTGAACCGCCTATCCGTAGAGCCGTCATAACTTACCAGCGCGAGGGTAATCGTGCCACACGCAACCTTGCAAGAGGATAAGGCGTATGGCAGAAGCGATTGAGAGGGCAGACGTGAGGGGAACTATGGCATTTTTATGCAGAGTGAATGATAACAGAGGGGAAGGATTGCAACCTTCGCTCCTGGTCATTGGTAGATGGAGAGACGTAGTCTCACGACATCGTGGTCTCAGCTCGGGGGTGGCTAGTGGTAAATCCGCTGGGAGTTGCTACGCCTACGGTTGGGTGGAAACGAGCACCCCTCTCAGTAGTCAGACCCACTTTTGAAGTTATTTCTGATAAGTGTTTTCTCATATTGCATCTTGAAATTCATATGCTGACATATATGCTCATAAACTGTGAAATGGTGAACCATTATAGTATAAGAATGTCTGTGCAGTGTTTTGATAAGTGATGTTAGATATATGCTTATAACAGAAAGACCACGCATGGCTTATGTTGAGAAATGAATTTAATTAGGCATGAGTCGAACTAAGTTAGGCTTCCAACCCGTTCTCGGGAAGCTGTTTACCCTTATCTGCCTCCGGAAATGCCCCGGTATAGATCTCTTCACAGAGATTCCCTCCTTAGAAAGGTTCACCAAGAACCCAGAAAAAGGACTTGAACGCGCAAGTCTTATTAACCCTGTACGAGGAGGAATGACCCTCTTAAGGTTTCGAGGTAGCAGTGTAGGGATATTGTTGGCAGCCAACTCACTTTTTCCTATCGTGTATAAGCCGCCTACACATATGTCTTGCAAACATAGAATTTTTCGTCGCAATTTTCGAATAGACGACGTTTTCATTCTTGCGACATTTACACATTTGTCTTCGTTAAGTTTTCACGACTGTAAGTGTGGAAACTTCTCCGTTTGAAGTCACATTTTGATCACTATCTGAACTGTCATGATCTTTTTATTGATATGCCTACTGCGCTTATCTTTTTTTTATCGTTATATGGCTGGAAGGACTTTCAAACTATGCTCATTGGACATTATTATATTGATTGCATAACTTGATGTTGTTGAGTTTGTAAGGCATTGAGCATTTGGATTTACACTTTTTATGACATGCCTTATCATTGATTCTATGAAAATGCATAGGGGTTTGATTAAGTTTTTATATATATGATATAATCCT
>ML783304.1:469919-481154 GCA_009831015.1 Picea engelmannii | reverse complement strand
TGTACATGCAATTCATGTTAGTAGATAAGAACATCGAGGACGATGTTCCTTTTAAGGGGGAGGGAATTGTAACACCCTGTTTCCCCCAGCTTGTAAATATAACTGGACTGGCCAAGAACTATGGCGAACTCATAAATGTGAATGACATTTTGAACTTATTGCAGGACTGTTGAGAGGGGATGTGCAGAAAAAGAGACCACGATGGCAGTGGAAGGCACCTGAAAAGGTGGCATTAACTTCCACCGAGAATTAATACCGTATTTGGACTCCACTGGCCCAGAGAACCAAAAGCGGCTCGCTGGCCCTGAATTTAATGCCTTGCAGGCTGGTAGGTTGATGGATTGATGAGGGATGGGGAGGTGAACCGCCTATCCATAGAGCCATCATGATTGACCAGCGTGAGGGTAATCGTGCCACACGCAACCTTGCGAGAGGATAAGGCCTATGGAAGAAGCGATTGAGAGGGCAGACGCGAGGGGAACTCTGGTATTTTTACGCAGAGTGAGTGATAGCAGAGGGGAAGGATTGCAACCTTCACTCCTGGTCACTGGTAGACGGAGAGATGCAGTCTCACGACATCATGGTCTCATCTCGGGGGTGGCTAGTGGTAAATCCGCTGGGAGTCACTACGCCTACAGTTGGGTGGAAACGAGCACCCCTCTCAGTAGTCACACCCACTTCTGAAGTTATTTCTGATAAGTGTTTTGCTCATATTGCATCTTGAAATTCATATGCTAACATATATGCTCATAAACTATGAAATGGTGAACAATTACAGTATAAGAATGTCTGTGCAGTGTTTTGATAAGTAATGTTAGATATATGATTATAACAGAAAGACCACGCATGGCTTATGTTGAGAAATGAATTTAATTAGGCATGAGTTGAACTAAGTTAGGCTTCTAGCCCATTCTCGGGAAGCTGTTTACCCTTATCTACCTCCGGAAATTCCCCGGTATAGATCTCTTCACAAAGATTCCCTCCTTAGAAAGGTTCACCAAGAACCCAGAAAAAGGACTTGAACACGCAAGTCTTATTAACCCTGTACGAGGAGGAATGACCCTCTTAAGGTTCCGAGGTAGCAGTGTAGGGATATGTAACAAATCGACGAATGAGATCTCATCGGATGACCCATAGCCATTCACGACCTTTAGATTGATGAAAGTAACGAGGGCGTTACACACCTTGCCCCTTTTTACCTCTATCTTCGTGAACAACGAGGAAATCGGGATCATAGATCCCAAGACCCAGGAGAACATTTGGACCATTGATCTTTCCACATCCACGAAGTAGTGGAAGAATGCACAAGGTGGGACAATCTGAGCCGTTGGATCTCATTAGAAATTCCGTCGACCATTGGATCGGGTTAAGATGCTCAGAGTTTAGTCTCTGGAGTGTGCGCAGGAAGGACGGATATAGATCGTTAGATCTTGGTCCAATTACTCGTCAGCCATCGGATTAGACCAGATCTGTCCGAGGGTTACCATCGGGAGTCTAGCCATCGGCATATCGGGATTCTGAAGGACAAGAAAATCGAGAAACTTCAAGTCTCGAAACGCCGGGAAGATCTGAAGCGCCCGTCGAGGATACACGTGGCGAAGATCGAGGTTTTCTATCGGGAGTCAGGAAATCGACATTCCCGTGGACAGGAGATCGGAGAAGTTCGAAGTAAAAACCCCGGAAAAATCTGAGTCGTCCGTTTAGGGAGACAGGTGTCCGAAATCCGTAGAGATTCGGGACATTCGACATCGGGAAATCGGAGTTCCTAAGGATGTGAGAATGGGAACATCACAAATCTCGAAATCCCGGGGAAATCGGGACCGTCCATCAGAAGAGGACGCGTGGCAACAATTGGCGCCGTCGGGGAAAGTCCCGACAGGAAGTTGTTGTTCGACGTTTGTGTCATCGGGATATCGGGAATCCTGATGACAATTTCTTTATGCATTTTGGAGTCGCGACCCTCGAAACCCCGATGAGTGGGAGCCAACTGTCAGCATAGCGGGAAGACAGAATTCGAAGGATCGAGAATCCTGTGAGCCCATACATTTTGGCATTGAAAACCCCATAGCCCCGATGGGGGGATAAGACTGCATTCACGGGGATCATGGTCATGTGATCTAGGAGCCTAGCTAGGAGAGCTAGCGCGTAAAGGGCGTGTCGGGATTCGAGGAATCACGAGTCCTGGGGACGTTTGCATTTCGACATTGGAAAGTCCGAAACCCCGATGAGGAGGTATGGCTGCGGTCACATAGAGGGAGGTCGTACAAACCCAAAAGACTAGCCCAAGGGGACTAGCGGAAGTTGGAGTGTGTCGGGAATCGGAGGATTGCGGATCCAAAGGGCATATGCATTTTGGCATTAAAAATATCGAACCCTGATGAAAAGAAAAATATAAGGCTGCGGTCTCGTGAGCATGGTCGTGTGGACCAGGCCATAGCCCGGAGGGGCTAAGTTCGGAAGAGAGCTCGTCGGAGATCGGAGAATCAAGGGCACAGGAACCCTCGACAGTAGAAAGGACAAAACCCCAAAAACCTGAAATTGTCATCAGGGGAAGACCACGGTTAGGTGTAGAGAGCCGTATAGGAGAATGAAAGACCTGTTGCTCAGGGTTGGCATTTCACTGATGCAAGCTTCGGGGATTCTCATTGTCGAGAACTAAACAAAAAAGTTTGATTTAGGTAGTGGGTATATGACATATTGGGTAGACCAAAACCCTCAAGTAGGGGATGCTCCAAAGGATGGCCTTTCAAGATTATGTAGTGGATGATGAGGTGGATAGGGGTTTAGAATTCATATGTCAATGAGTTTCATGACATACAAGGGCTTGTATTATCTCATTTATAGGTGCCTTTGTAGGGGTTGTGTTGTAGCTTCTTCCTCAATGCAACCTTTTTCCAAGCCCATTTATTGCCTTTTATTATTTTAGGATGTTTCTAGGTTGAATCCAAGGTGAGGCTTCTACCTAAGAATGAAAAATTGTGCCCACCTTGAATCTACCCTGGAGACATCATCATTCCACAAGTTGGAAACATGTATGGGGCTTCTACCTAAGCAATAAAAATAGTTCCCACACATGCTCCTCCCTGGTTGGAATTCTATTATTAGTCATTCTTTTACGGGTCCCATTAATTTTTTATGAGAGTGTTTTCATTGTCCTTTGGACCCCTTGGCGAGCATATAGAAGGTTAATGTTTTAATCTCATATCTTTTTCCAACAACCATCCCCTGGGCCTTCAACGCCTTCTTCCCATTAAATGAGGTACATGCCCTTCTTGGGTCACTAAAGTCAAAGGGCCTAGAAGAGGGAAATATGATGGGAGTGTAATGACCGGAAATTCGTAAGCATGGTTGAGAATGGTGCGATAACCCCTTAAGGGACCCCCATTTGCAAACCTTCCCCAAAGGTTGACCACTTACCAGGAAATCTATGACACTCACCAAGTTGAAAAATGGTTAAAATAATAATGTCCAAGCAGGTGTTCTATAATCAAAAGAAGCTTAAATACAACAAGTTGAAATGCCTCAAATATTAGGGTGTTTACCTACCACAATACCTAACTTGTACCGCATGGAGAAAGACCCATGTGATGTCTAGAAGCTAGTTGGTGTGGTGGATCCGTTGACAATGGATTCAGACTATGGTTATAGATAGGGCTTCCACATGTGCAAGTGGACACTACTAGTCATGTGGTCTCTCAAAACACCATATCTGCAACCTGAGGGCCTTGAGACATCATCTCCTTAGTTATCCAAAAAACGGGGATAACATGGAGTAAGAGGGTTTACAACCCCAATGAGATATAATTGTTAGCTCTTTATTTACTTGACTCCATAACACAATAGTTAAAGGCACTCGTATAATTGTATTGGAGAAATAAAGTATTGCAATGGTTAACGTGAAATTTCAGGATTTGGAGGTTATCTAAATTCAAATTTATTCTTTTCTCTATTTGCTTGGTTGAGACATTAGGGTGTCATGTTTATCTAATTACTTCTTTCTGTTGTTATAAACTTGTATCTACATCCATTAGGGATGCATAAACCCTAACACTTTTTTGTCTATAACTCTCTACTCATTCGTCAAAAGTTTCTAAGAGTTTGCCACATTAATCTACTTGGCCTAGCGTAAATTTTGGGTGGACTCTTTGTAAATTTTGGTGGTTGGATTTATTGCTGTAAAAACTTGTTTTATACAGCCATAAGGTTTCAAAACAACTCTTCAAACACTCTCTATTACAACCTTGTTTCATTTCTAAAGTCTTGTGCTTTCATTCTTGAGTATCACTAGTGTTTATTTAACTTATCTCTTGTATCATCTGTTGGACTTTTAGCAATTGTTTAGTAGATTTAACACTTATTTTCTTGCTGATATACATTGTTTTTTACTACTGAAATTAGGGACATCAAGCCTAACTTTTTTTTCCACCTAACATTATACACATATACTCAGTTTGTTCTTGTGTCTCAGGCAGGTATATCATTCTTTGTAGGTGTTCTTATCTCTTGGAAACCATTGGCTACCACCAATATTCTTTCCCAAGACATTATGCATCTTCTATCTTGACCTATAGGGGGAATTTTATTCATCTCTTCACTTTCCATCTCGTTCCCCCCAAGGTCATTGGGATTCCCCCTTTGAGGTGATTGTATCATCTCTAAAGTGACGAGAATACCTACCTGAGGTGACAGTGGGTAGGAGTTCTAAAATTTGTCGCCATTTGGTGGTTGGGTCAAGATTTTCCCAACCTACAAATTGTGCGATAACATGTTCCATAGAGGTAACTGGATAGTTTTCCTTATTGGAGGCTCAATTCAAATTTCAGAAATCTATACATATTCTTATCTCCCTAGATTTATTTATGATAGGAACCATATTGGACACCCATGTTGAGTGGTGGACTTTGAAGATGATCCAGTCCTCCAATAGTTTCTTTAGTTCCTTTTGAATGAGTAGTTCAAGGGTGGGGTGCATTTTCCTTAACTTTTGTTGGAATGGCTTGACACCTTTGTTATCACTGAAATTTCATCCACAAATGGTTATATGAATACAACATCTCCAAACACCTATTAGTTCACCCACAACTTCAAATATGAATTTCCAAAAGGCACAAACTATACAATTGGTTAAAAAATTAACATGCACATAAGAACTACATGAAGAGTGCGCACATGCGCAGGTCAGAAACATCATAAAAGCGCACATGCACCTAAGGTGCATATGTGTACGATAAAAGCCGCACACTCCTAAGAACAACGCATTTATGCTTCTTGTCGACCCCTCACCCACTTCTGTTTCATATCCCAAGTCAATTTGACCCTCAAATCCGAGCTGAATCCGAGTGGGGGGGTTGGTCAAAGACCTAAAGGTGCCCTAAAGGGCCCCTTGTTCACACTAAAGACCGGTTGGATAATGCCTCCAAGATTTGCTATAAGAAGAGGCCATGGGTGCACTATGAATTCAAGAATCTCATTGTATTGTTATGCTGCCACTATTCTCCTACAAGGAACCTCTTTCCTTCTTGGAGCACACTAGCATAATCTCATTAAGCTATTCACCTCACCTCTTCATGAGGGAATAAGCTTGAATTTATTCACCACTTCCTTTCTAGTTTTCCATTTGTAAGAAGAGCTCTCACATAGGGGACTCAAGATCCCTCCCTTGGAGGAAGAGGGGATCCATAAGTCCCCCTTTTTCCTTGGTGTTTGCCCACTAATACAATCCATCCATTGGTGGCATGAATATTGGTCTATTGTTTGATTAAGTTTGGTTTTAATTTCCTTATGCATTGTAGTTTTGTTTCTTTAGTTGTTATTAGCTTAGTTGTTTGTTTATTTCATGTGATTGAGTCATTTGACTCATACACTAACTTTTGTCTTGTTCAATTGACCCAATTGGACTTGCAAGTGTCCCTCTTTTTCTCATTCAAGTGCCGAAAAGGATACAACATATTGGTGACCATACTGGGGAAAGGTATCAATTCCCTCCCTATTTGGGTTGTTTGAGCTCTTCTTTTTTATCTATTTACCTTGCAGGGATCATAACCAGCCCAGCCCTACTTGCAAAGAGATGAATTCAGAGTTGGAATAAGAGAATTTCACTTAAAATTTTCTTCCCGGACGCGTATCAGAGCGTGCACATGTTTTTCATCCCACAGACACATCTTCCGGGCACGTGCGACAATAGCACTGTGTTTCCCAATGCATTCTATGCACGGTGTGCCAACAGTTCCTTGTTTCTCTGTGCATTGGCACCACATACGCCTCTGTCTAAACTGGGGCCCGTGCATCTGTCCAGAAATCCAATATTGTAAGAGTTTTTGTGATGTTTGGAAGGCCCCTAGCCTTCTAACTATTGATTCTATTCAATTTGTAAATGCACCACACATATATTCCCTCTCCACATGAAGGGTTATTCAAAACATAGGCACTTAGGAGGTTAAAAAGAACCATATTTCTCCTCTCTTTCTTTCATTTTTCCACATAGATGGCTTGTTTTGATTGTAAAAGTTAAGTTAAGATAATTTTCTATCACATATATAAACACTTACATTGGGACCATAAATCAAACTTCAATCATTGAGTATGATATTCTCTCGCACCATAGAGTGATCTTGGGAATCAAAAAAATGATTGAGGGAAGATTTCATCTCCTTTAAAAAAAACAAAATCTTTTAGGAGAGGACAAAGCCCCCCTAGGGCCCTTCTTAGTTTCTTTTCAAAACATCTTAAATTTGTAAGGGCCCATACATGCCCACACGTTGCAAAGATTAGGATAGTTTTTGAAGCTACTTTCTTAGTTTACATCACTAGGGGAGTTTAAAGATTATTGTAACGGGCCCATACATGCCCACATGCTTGTAATCTAGGATAATTTTTTAAGCTTTATTAGATTAAATCACATTAGGAAGTTTAAAGGATTGGTAAGGACCCACATGTCCACATGCTATTTCTTTAGGGACTTTAAAATTCTGCAAGGTTGTACCAATGGAATATAGTAAGATAGGTAATCAAGACTTGTAAAGGACCACATGAAGTCCACATGCTACAAGGTGACAACTAACTTATTAACAATTTGGCACATTTTATCACTTGCTCACACACAAAGTCACTACTCACTCACATAATTTCATCTCAAATTGTGGAGGTTGAAGTAGGTTTCCTCCCAAGGGATTCCAAAACGTCCCACTATTTCTTGAAGGAATTATCCACTCCCACTTAATTCAAACAAGATTGGTTCACACTCCCAATCTCTCAAACAACCACACCTAAAATTTTTCTAAAAAACTCACTAAGTTTTCCTCCACAGGAGGTGCCAAAATATTTTTTTTAGTCTAGGTAGGATCTCGGGCATAGGAATCCAAAAATCTCCTCGTTATCTGGTTCTCACATCTTCAAACATTAGAAGTTGACAAATAGGGAACTTTAAAATCCTCCAAGTCAAGTGTTCCTACACCATAAGGCAGGGAGATACCCTTGAAGGGTCAAATGCCGAGGTACATTTTTTTTGTGTGTCCCCCCTTTGAGGAACCCACCTCTTGGAAGGGATCCAACCCATAACCCATTTCTAAGGCCGAAAATCTAAATGCCGCACTTTGACCGAGGTACCTAGTGACCAAATTTTAGGACATCTACCCAGGTGGAAATTGTGGGCTGCAATTGCACCTTGATCGAATTTTGTGTGGCTATTGGGAAACATCGCTAGCTCTTTCGGGATATGCACCCTCTACCCCTCATTATAATTGATTATTTTGTCCTTCACTAGTTCCTCTTCCGGTGGCTTCATACCCCACTCTTGATTACTATTGGAAGGTCCAGTTCTATTTGAGAGGAAGGATGTTACGTTTTTTTAGGACATGAGAATTTGTTTTCTTTGTTCTCCCATGCAGACAAAATCCAGCTACCCACATGTATGCTTCTTTTCAATTGATTTATGTGTGATTCTCTTGTGATTACATACGATTGTGAGATATATTGTGAAGGTCCAAAATTATACAAAGACTCTTGTTCATTTATTTCTCTCATCACCATTCACACACATTTCACTTTTCTAGTTGAACATCATAGGGGACCCATATAATCCTTTTCATTCCAGACGCTTGCAAAACATCCCTCTTCTTCTAGGAGGACTTCCTAGTCTTGCCAACTCATCAGCTCAACCCTCTCACACCCCTATGAGTGCTACTATATTGGGATCAAATTTTCTTGGTTCCACTTTACTTGGGTCCACTTCCCAAGGTCAACCATCCACTAGCTCTCCTTTACAAGGAAGTAGGGGGTAGACTTCTTCTCAAGGAGGAAGTACAACCCCACCTAACCCCCCTCAAGGGTCAGGTACCCAAACTACTCACACCATGCCTGGAACCGATCCTCTGCCACCACTCTAGATGCCATATTTTCCCCCCCTCAACATACCATATTTGAGAAAAATCACGAATGATCCTATATTGCATGACCCCACATGGCCTGCAATGCCTACCAAACTACCTTTAGACATTCCCAAGTTTGAAGGAAAGGTGAGATAAGATCTTACCAACCATGTCATGAACTTCCACCTATGGTTCTCTTCAAACAACATCATGGACGACTCTGTCCGATTAAGGTTATTTCAACGCACACTCACAGGTCCATCAACCAAGTGGTATGTAGATGAAAAATCAAGGTGCCATGTGACTTTTGAATCATTGGCCAAAATATTTTTGACTTTATTTCAACTACCAATCTACCATGACAATGGTATAGAACTTCTCTCGGAGTTTAAACAAACCTCAGCCACACATATCACCGACCACATTCATGAATGGCATCGACGATGTGGTTTATACAAAACAGAAACCACAAAGCAACAATGCCTTGATTGGTTTCTCAGATCACTCGTCCCTCTCCTTGCCAAAGATGTGGCATGCACCTTGCCGCAAAGTGAAGAGGAAACCATCAACAAGGCCAAATAGTATAAACTCATTTATTCACATTCATGATACTTATATACAGTACTACCCGGTGCCCCGAGACCCATACCATTCGGCCAGGACAAACCTGGGATGTCTCACTCAGCAGATGGATTGATTGGTACCACAACACACCACAATTCATACATTCAACCACCATCCATGTATGGTACACCCAAACATCCACTGATGTATGGAGGACCCCCTTATTACCCTCCTCCCCCTTATCAATAGCCATACTCTGTTGTTTCCCTCCCACCCATGAGTGGACCTGCATCAGCACCCATGATGCGCCCAACTGTTCAACCAAGTTCTAGTAACCCCTCTACCTCAGCTTACACCCTGAGCACTAGTGAAAGCACTACACCTTCCTATGCACCCTACGGGTCATCACCAAAAATTAATCCATACTTTCCATTTCCTGGTCCTCCACAACCCATTGCTCCTCCACAAGGACAACCACATGTTGGGGTTAACTTTGTTCAACCCTCTCCCATTCAACAATTTCAAAATTTTGAACAACTGAATATGACAAATCTTTCCCATCATTCGAATAATGCCAAAAAGAAAGGTAAAAACTGAAACAATAATAACCCAGGACCAGGGGGAAATAACCCTCAACAGAACCAACCTGCCGGGGGAAACCAACATCAGGGGAACCAGAACCCCCAAGGGGGCAATAACAACAAACACCAAGGGAGGAACAATAACAAAAACCCATGAACGAACTTCCCTTGTGCCCTTTGCGGTGAGCATGGTCATTATACTCACCATTTCACCCAAATCGCTGACTTCAAATGGATGAAAGATTCCATGAATTTGCCACGACCTCCAACGTCGCTTGCCCCTCAGCAGGCCCCACAATAGTATTTGCAACAACCACCCCCAACTGTGTTGCAAAATCCTATTCCACACCAAGGTGTGATGAATACCCAACAGGAAATGCATCCTGCCCCACCACAGATGGGACAATATCAAAACCATGGGAATCTGGTGGATCTCAATATCCTCCTCACTAGTGAAGAAGAAATTGTTCTACAAACACACAGTCGTCAATACAGTGCACCCCCTGAATATACTCCCACCACTTTGAAAGCAGTTCCAGTTACAACCAGACATCCTTTGATGATTCCTCTCCCTAACACTGACCCAACCATTCGTATTCCTCGCATCCCATAATGACGAAATGTCAACAACCCTCAGGCTAGGGAAACACACCATTACAGTCTGGTCGATGACTTGGCGCAATCTCCTACAACCATGTTGGTTTTGGAGGTTCTCCAAACTTGTCCCACTCAACGGAAATCATTGCTTTCCACCTTGGGGGTAGTCGACCCTACTGATACTAGACTCATCACATTTGATCTAGATTGTGGGGAACCCCATCTCCCCGCTTTGGTATCTTTCCATATACTAGTCAAGATTCGAAACATCACAGTCCATCGATGCATCATTGATGAAGGTGCATCCACATGCATCATGTCCAAAATGGTATGGAATAAACTTGGCTCCCCTGAGCTAATACCATCCGCCATCACTTTCAGAGCTTATGATGGATGACCATCCTCTCCTGAAGGGCTCTTTCAAAATGTCTCCGTTGAACTTGGGAGAAAAATCATTCTTATTGATATTGAAGTTATTGACGCTCCACTCGATTACAACATCTTGTTTGGACGTAGCTACATGTACGCTATGAAGGTGGTGGCCTCTTCTATGTTTCAAACGATGATGTCCCCCCACAACGGGAAGATCATCACCATCGACCAAGTTTCACATTACGAGCCCAACCATTCCTCCAACATCGATAACATCTTACCTCTTGTCCACACTAATTTTGATGCCTGGCCACTTGTAGAGATGGGCTCCAGAATTTTCAAGGACCCATCCTTGCTGGGGACATACCACGGAGCACCCCCGATCATACACCCCTCGAAACAACTGTGTGTCGTATCTTCCAACAAAACTAACAATAGCGATACCATTCCTCCCATAGAGGCTTCTCCACTCCCTGACGTACCACTAACGGAAGAAATCCTACCTTAGGAACCCCCTGAGAACCCGTCGACACCACACACCCCTGATTTCACCCTCCCCCAGGGTCAAATCCTGGTTTGGGAGACAATCCCCCAAGACATTACTCAAATCCACTTCTTCTACCCCCCAACGAGCGTACAATATTTTTAGGTAGCCGCAATGCTTAGCCTTCCCAATGTTGGGACCACATATTGTACCTTTTTGCTCATACTTTTTGCCATTGTTATACCCTTCATCACCTGTATTTAGACTCATA
>ML783304.1:457942-469819 GCA_009831015.1 Picea engelmannii | reverse complement strand
ATTTCTTTACTACAACACTAAGTGCTTTTGGAATTGAGCATATATAATGCGCAGCTATCTTTGAAACAAAAGACTTCCCTGGGTTGATAATTTATGTTCCACTTGGTTGTTTGAAATTAATTAAGCAATTATAGTGACCAACACCCAACATGGTGCTTTCCATTCTAGTATGGTATCTACACCCACCCACGATGGTCCCTCAACCATCCCTCCCTCCCCAAATAGAGGGAATCCTGATGTAAATTCCAATACTAACTCCAACCGCACCACCTTGACCCCCACTTGCCAACTCCCCCACCAAAGCTGGGGGTAGACGGAAGAAGAACGAGCCCACCGCTCCACTTCCTCCCCGAGTTCAACCTCCTTGCAAACTATGTGAGAAAGAAGGACACCCCACAAATAGATGTCCCTCTCTCCTCGAGTTACGCAATCTGGTCAAACTTCCTCAAGCGACCACACCACTCATCACTTCACCAAGCACACCCAATACTTCCACCGCATCCCCTACTATAGGCAGTAAAGGACTGTGAACCAGATTTGCATGTGCCATATATTAAGAGTATGGCCACTATACTCACCATTTCCCGTCACTACCTCAGTTTCGATAGACGCTAATGACAGTATGCCAAAGATTTCACTAGGACCCCTCCCCACCCACGTCATCAAGTACCCGAGTCACTAACATCCATTATGTCACGAATTCAGACAATGAATGGATGAGATTTACTTTCTCTCTCTGTGACTCACTTGATCATTTCACATACCAATGTCCCACAATCATTGAATACATTCATCGTCAAATGGACCTTATTCAAAATCCTCCAATTAGCCCACTTCCAGTGATACAAGTGATTCCCCCTACTCTCTCATGTACCCCCATGCACGACCGTTCTCTTTACATCCATGCACCCCAGTGCTGGTATCCTTTTATCACCTGCACACTAGGGGGACCACCCCCACAAAATCCCCCCATACGGCCATCCGTATGACCCTGCCCAGAAAAGAAACCCTAACTACTGTGCAGGAGGATGAGACCACTAACCTAGATCTCGCAAATCCTGGATCGGCTGGCTCGAACTCCCATAATCTCCAAATCTCCTCTAAAAACCTCTCGTCAACTCAGTATGGCAACAGGTACAAATGAGGTGGCAATTTGGGCCCTACAACTATATATAGTCCCTTTTATCAAACTTCCATGCTCAATTACAGGAGCTCAGAGTATCCATTTTTCGATCCGTCTTCAGCCAAGGGATCAGGATCCTGCCACCTACACAGTCACATTCCTTGGGTCACCATCCATCCTCAGTCCTAGGGGAGCATTTTTCTCACATCACACCCAGGTACGCATGCTCATGTTCAAAATTATCGAATACCTGTTATATGTTCTTTATCTTCAGATATTGTTCACCTTGGGTATTTAGTTTTCATGTGTGTAGGTACTTGGTCATCACACCCCAGCACAACCCCTTCAGGTAAATACTCGACACTGGCATGTAGTCATTCCCTCTGAATACCAATTGCATCTCCCAGTCCCACCCTCCGACATTTTCCTGTAGGATCCTCACATTCGTCTTTGCAATATTATCACCTCCGCTGCATTTCAAGTACTGTCACCTGATAGCACTCTTCCCCACATGAGTTGTCCCATTCATAGTCCCCCTTAGCACTTTCACACTCATGCTGTTTCACCCCCTAGGGATGGGAGTCCTGACAGTTTTACACATTTTCGAGAAACAACCACATACTCTTTCTCCTCATTTTGTTATCTTTCCCAATGGACTCCTAGGTTATATCATCATGGTTCTAGCTTGACTGCACCTCCGTAGTATAATCAACCATCCATTTCATCCACAATCAATTTTCCCATCTGTAGATTTCCCTCCATTCATTTACCTCATATAGAGACCCACCCATGGGGCCCCCACCCTCCACCAGTTCCCCACACAACTTGCACCCTCACCGATCAAGATATATTTCATTGGGGTACCTGTTTCTGTATCTGCACACTTACCCCAAATTATTCTTTATTCATTTGGTAATTGTAGAAAGCCTTTATTTCAAGCATTTACATAGCTTTTTGTTGTCACCTTTAGCGACCTTCCTTTTCTAGCAAAGCAACCCCTGTCGCCCTTGGTTGGGGAATTCCTTTACATTCTCTTCTTTTTGACATCGTCCATAAACCCCGAGTATCCCACAGTCCATGTACTCCCGATCTCTGATTTTTTCCACTTTGTCATGCCTCTGGCACAATTTAACCCACGTCTAGTCGTCCCCTTGACGATAGATCCAATTTCATGGTTCCTGCCACTCATACTTCACATATATACCCAACCAAGGGAATTATTGAGTCTCACCACATCTTGACTTCTCCCATGTTCCTCATCAGTTACTGATCTCATCCAGTGGGTTTCATGAATCCCTTTTTCTTCTTGGAGTCGCATCTCCCTTTCTGTCGACATCAATACAGTTTCTAGAAGGGCGACAATATCTTGACTCTCATTTCCTTTACAATGAGGAGTCTTAGACGACATAGGGAGCTAAATCATTGCTCTCTGCTGTCGTTGATCCCCTTAACATTTCACTTCAACACAATCTCATATTACGGTGGGTCTTACTATACAACTATTGCAGTTGTTTTATACTAGCCGAAGACCTCTGAATTTGTTGGGCCATCAATGCCTACGATCCAACGATGCTTCTTACAGGTGTCATCGCCTCTTTTTAGAGTATGTTCACCATCATAATTGTCATCTTCCATTATCAAACCACCCAAGAGGGCACTGAAGTTATCTACATCATCATACAACTTCAATGATTGTCTTACATTTTTTGAGTTACATGACACGAGCATGGGGCATGCCTGCCTCGTTTGTACACATATTTTCCTTTTCCACACCTAGAGAAAGGTTTGGATCCCAAAGTTTTCCCTCTCCTTCCAATGGATCGCTCTTGTAGTTCCTATCAACACTCTTTCTCACAATGGTACTCTCAGTAGAAGAAATATTTATGTATTTCAGCTATACGTATGCTCCTAACCTCATACATCGGGGGGCATCTGTTATCACTGAAATTTCATCCGCAAATGGTTACAGGAATCCAACATCTCCAAACACCTATTAGTTCACCCACAACTTCAAAAATGCATTTCCAAAAGGCACAAACTATACAACTGGTTAAAAAATTAACATGTGTAGAAGAACTACAGGAAGCTTGTGCACATGCGCAAGTTAGAAACATCATAAAAGTGCACATGCACCCGAGGTGAAATTGTGTACGATAAAATCCGCGCACTCCTGAGAACGATGAATTTATGTTTCTTGTTGGCCCCTCACTCACTTTTGGTTCATCTCCCAAGTCGATTTGACCCTCAAATCCGAGCTGAATCCAAGTGGGGGGGGCCTAGTCAAAGACATAAGGGTGTCCTAAAGGGCCCCTTGTTCACACTAAAGACCGGTTGGATAATGCCTCAAAGATTTGCTATAAAAAGAGGCCATGGGTGCACTATGAATTCAATAATCTCATTGTATTGTTATGCTACCTCTATTCTCTTACAAGGAACCTCTTTCCTTTTTGGAGCATACTAGCATCATCTCATTAAGCTATTCACCTCACCTCTTGAGGGGATAAGATTGGATTTCTTCACCATTTCCTTTCTAGTTTTCCATTTGTAAGAATAGCTCTCACACAAGGGACTCAAGATCCCTCCCTTGGAGGAAGAGGGGATCCATAAGTCCTCCTTTTTCCTTGGTGTTTACCCACTAATACAATCTATCCATTGGTGGCATGAATATTGGTCAATTGTTTGATTAATTTTGGTTCTAATTTCCTTATGCATTGTAGTTTTGTTTCTTTAGCTTCTTAGTTCTTTGTTTATTTCATGTGATTGAGTCATTTGACTCATACACTAACTTATGTCCTGTTTAGCTGACCCAACTGGACTTGCAAGTGTCCCTCTTTTGCTCATTCAAGTGGCAAAAATGATACAATAGATTTACGAGCGAGGTTATTTTCCTTAACTTCTGTTAGAATGGCTTGAAACCTTATTTGATAGGGATCACATGCTAAATTATACGAGTGTCATAGGTCTTCAAATCTTCATATGTATAGGAAAATACATCATGATATCTCTTGAACAATTGTGTGAATGTATGCTTCTCTTCCTTTGAACAACACATGCCCATACTGATGTATTTGGGATGTTCAAGGGTCCCTAGATTCACCAAAAAGTGAATCATGGTAGAGCTGCTAGTTTTCAGATTCATAGGCCTTTTGAACTTAGTTTGCAAATTGAACATCTTTTCCAATGACAACACATTTTCGGGATACAATTAGATTTAGTCTTAATTGATTCTTCTTGGTAGTCTCAAAATCATGTTCATGAAATTTGTCATCTATTAATGATTCCTTGAACACATCGAAGATGGTAAGGGAATTTATAATCTGAGTATCATTATTAAATACCCTCTAGTTTGTGAAGTTATCTTATATAGAAGGCCTGCAAATTATTTCAATAGAAAAATCATCATTAGGGGGCATGAATCTAGAGGATGCATTTGCTCAAATGTATGCATCATTATTTTGACTATGAGGTATAGAAGTAATATTAAATGCTTCAAAGGAGTAGAGAAAGTTCCATATTTCATGTTGATAACCTTTCAAGTGAGAGGACATGTAATGCATATTTTTTCTTACCTGTTGGAGAACTGTCTCTGAATCACCAAATACTCGAAGGTATTTTACCTTAAGGTCGATGGCCTTCTTCAGGACTTGGACCAATGCTTCATATTCAATGATACTATTGGTGCATTCAAATTATAAATGACATGATATGAGAGTTTTATGTTGTTCTGGATCAATAAGGATACATCCTGCCTTGACTCCTTCTTGAGATTGGGAGCCATCAAGGAACATTGACCACGTGTTAGTATGTACATGTTTATTAGTTGCACAAAAACCTAAGTCCTTTAATATAGTACAAACATCATTATGTGTGAGTGGAACCAGTTCAGATTGTATATCTGACTAAATTGGAGACGGTTTCTCTTCATAACAACCATGATCAATCTCTAAAAAATAATTTCCCAAAATAGTATGGGCGAAGCTAACGGGCTCGTTTTTACCTTCCAATTTTGTTACCGTATGCTTCATATGGGCATCGTTTTTCACCTGTGTTTGATTGGAATTACCTTTGTATGGGAGCCATAAATGGGACCAATCATTAGAGAAATAACCTTGAAATTTCAACAATAAACCATATCTTTATGGAATATCAACAACAACAATGTCAATAACTCGATGAACTATGGGATCATATGCAAGCCTAATCATAAAATATTTAAGTGCACCTCTCACTTTAACATCTGACCTATCCAATTTTATGATCCTCGTGGTAGTCAGTTGTGGGACAACATTTATTCTCTCTTAGAATGAGTATGGCATGATATTGGAGGAAGCACCAAAATCTGCTAGACAATTATGTACATTGAAATTAAAAATCTCATATGTAAGTAGAAAAGGGGGAACCTGGGACTTTGAATGTGGGCCTACACTGACTTCTTTTATGACAGATTTGATCTCAACTTTGTGTTCTTCCTTTGCTTCAACAACTTTAGAAATGTTTTCAGCTACAACAATGAGCTTCTTCTGAGAGTTATCGGGATTGAAAGTGTCAAGAAGCAGACCACGTTGTTAAGGAAGTGCATAGATATCAAACATAGAGATATTATCTTTAGTTTTCTTTGGATGATCAATAACATTGTAATCCAAAGCATGCATTTTAGGCTTTTTTGCCAATCTATTTGGTTGTGACATGTTAGACTTGTTTTTGGCTATTGGAGTGCTGGGGTTAATGTTGTTTGCAACCGGGTTTGAT
Organism: Picea engelmannii; assembly: GCA_009831015.1. Lineage (NCBI taxonomy): Eukaryota > Viridiplantae > Streptophyta > Pinopsida > Pinales > Pinaceae > Picea > Picea engelmannii. Next base: position 463,947 of record ML783304.1, on the reverse strand, counting down.
GTTCTTGGTTTTCTATTGTCGGTTGAAACATGAGTGTGTTGAGCACTCAACACACCCTAAAAATCCTATGCCAAATGCTACTTTTTGGGTACCACTTGATCTTTTTCACTGTCTTATTCGTCTTTGTTGTGAAAAATGTTGCCTTTGACTATCAATTTGATTCTCATTAAGTCTTTAAAATTTTGCTTGAACATGCAAAAATCGCCGTAACTTAAAAGACTAACATTTAATCAAAGAATTGACATCCAAAACATTTCCCCGACGCGCTCAAAGATTCAACATGGGGAATAATTAAAGAAGAAATAAAATCAGTTGAGAAAACCGCAGTTGCCAAGCACCGATCCACATCGGCATCGACGAAAGCAAGTTTTCGTTTACGCCAGAAATCACACAAGGATATCGTCGATGATTTTATCTTTTTGGCATCGAAAAAGAGCTAAAGGAGTAGGCGTTAATGAAGAACTAAAGGATTTTCTAGTGGCTGATCCCCGATACCTTTCAACATCAGAAATTTTTAGAAATCCAACCCATAGAGAACGTGATAAGTCGATCCTCGAGCATCGAGCCTCGATACCTTTTGGCATCGAGAATCCCAAGTTTATTTTAACACATGCTTATTGTCAAAAACCTCGACTTCGACTAAGATACACGATCAAAACACCTATCCTCATCTACCACCTGTCATTGCCAAGGTAGTTAAACATATGATCTAGTTGTCCCCTGAGTCGTTATTGGTACCCAAAACCCAAGTCGCACCTCGAATCGGTTTTTCCACGTCATGCACTATACGACGAAATCAATCGGCGTTGGAAGTTATTCTCTGGAGGATACCAACGAGAACATTCACCACGTACCACTGATTTCCGATCTGTCCACTAAGAAAGCAACACGATGGGAAGTTTTAACGCTAAGATACGATGGATACGAAGCATTTAAAGAACTAATTAATTCCAAATCTCACATTAGTTATTAATTCGTGCGTGGATCAAATCAGCTGTTTGAAATTGCTGATAGAGCACACTACCCTCTACCCCTCTGCCGCCAACCTAGGATGATTTGAATTGTAAGGATTTGACGACAGATCTCGTTCAATTTCCACTCATAACTCGGGTTAATTGGTTGATACGAAATGATAGTTTCTTTCTCTGTTTAAATTATTTCGAGTAGTGCATGAATAGGGTCATCCTGCAAAAGGAAGTCTCGAGCGTCTAGTAGAGCAAGGCGAGCAATCTGGAAGAAGTTTCCAAGGTTCAGTAAGTATTAAAAAATAGGTTTAGCAAGCATTACAGGAAAAATTCCTCTAAGAAAACCAACTACCAGACAATCTCCGAGAGCACCGAAGCTAAAGGAACCAGATGCAAGAGAAGGCTCTTCCCCAGCGGTCACAAGACAATTGGAATTTACTCCAAAGTCGGTGCCTATCATCAAGACATCCACCAAGGGGGTTTTCATTCAGCCTATGACCTTTGGAGACACAAAGGCTAGCATAGGGACTAATGCAGTACTCCCGTACTGGGGAGAAATTTTCCAGAAGATCAAGCGGGAAGAATTCCTTGAATATACTTTGCATAGCGACCCCGACATGAGGAAGCTCGACGATGAAGTTTTCCCAAATATCCAAAGGGCGTACCTACACATGGTAGCGAACAAAAATCCAGTATTTCCCTGCATCAAACTCTTGAAGTGGCTTATCGACCACACTGACAAACAAATATGTTTGATTAATGACGACAATGGCGAGTGTGTCGGGGTTTTCCTCCCGATGGAGGTGCAAAATTAATACAAGCTCAGAGACCCGGAGGAGCGGTTGAACATTGATTTTGTTGTAAGCTTCTATGAGAAACACGACACCAGTCGAGTGATGGCTTCATGGTGGAGAGAGGATAAAAATTTCACCAATTGGACCTCTGGCTGTACCTGACGGCCAACTTAAGAGAGTCATATATCTATCTAATGGCCCTCATCTATCGGTTGTATGGGGAGAAAGATTGTTCCAGGTTTTCAGAGGCATGGATGCCTCTAGCTTACATGGTAGACATTTATGGGAGAGGTTTTAACTGGGGCAACATCATTTCCAAGCAGTTGAGCATTTTCATTCAACAGGCTCAGACGCCAAAAGGAGGAGAGACTCCATCCTTCCACATGGCTTCTTATTTATTGGATGTCATCTGTGCCAGAAATTCCTTTGCCAGAATGAATTTGAGCTGGCACACTTTAGAACTCTCGGTCCATGTGTATTTTGGCATCTTATGGGAGAACAGGTACAAGAAATCCTATTCTCTCATCTTTGATCAATTTATCGCTCGCATTCATTTTATGCTTTTCAAGAAAGAGTGTCCAAGACTGTCGACCGTGGCCAAAAGGATGATATCAAGGGTTGGTCACTGGTATCTGGATGACCGTGATACCTACATTAGGGTTTTTGGAGCCACCAGAGCACCACACTTTCTACCGATGTATGTCCCTGGTCGATTAGTAATGGGGGAAATATGCTACCAGACCATCCTGCAAGGTTACAATGCTACTCTGGTAAAAGATAAGAAGTGAGAGTTCATACCTTATGGATTCCATATAGGTTTCTACATGGTAAAAGACACCACTCAATCAAAGCAGGAAGGGTTAATCCAATTATATTTCTGATTCCAGACTGGTCATTTTTGCAAGCACAACCCAAAGTGTCTAGTCCCGAAACACGTGTCGCAAGTATCGTCCTACTGGCCATACACCCATGATAGGTTTGAAGATGAGATTTTCATAGAAAACATGTAGGATTGGGACAAAGTTCTAGCAAGGATGGTCAATCCTAGGATGACTAGATTCAAAGCCATCAACCTAGATGAACAAGAGCCAACCTTAGAAAAATCAGCTTGAGGAGCCCTCTAGGTCAGAGAAGAAATAATAGTGGCTGAGACAACATAAGCTCTCCAGGAAGCGGCCGAAACAACAGATATTTCCCAGGTAACCCTAGTACAGGATAGGAGTTCCCCCGAGGCTCAGGATACATGGGAGAGAGGGTTACTCATGTATGAACAAGATTAGTGGATGATGAATCAGATGCAAGATAACCCAGACCTCGTCAGGATGCCAAGGCTTCCGATTGATAGCCCAGAGGAATGCTCGACAGGACCAAGTGGCCTTGTATTAATAGACCTTGATAACATCAATGGGTCAGACGACCCTGAATCCACAACGCCTCTGTTCGGGTCACCGAAAGGTATTGCAATGCATTTGAAGGAAACCAAGGTATTAGTAGAGACAAGTGCGTCGGGCCCCCTCCACGAACTAATTAAAATCTATGATGATGATGAGAGCTTAGATGTATCTCTAGGGAACCCTATGCATGTCGAAGAGGAAAATGGACCTGATAAGACATCTTCTCCTATCTCTGACGTCCAAACCCAGGAAATCCCACAGAAATAAAAGGAAACTGAAAGTGTCCCAGACACTAAGTTGTCCGATGCACCGACCACCCAAGCAGATAGTCCTAGAGATGAGCCAAATTCGGGTGGGCCAGAAGAAAGAACCCCACAGTAGGAAGTCGACATTTCAACGGTCGATGAACAATTAAGTATTGATTCTATCCTCAACACCTCTATTTATATCGGTACTCAGACGCCCGATGAGCGACAAATAAAAGATGGTCTCTTGGATCATAACGAGGAAGCTCTAGAACCCGATCTTGAGCCAGTGTACACCATTGGAATTATGGGGAATAAAATCGCATGGGGGGATCAACAGATTCCCGAACCTGTGGATGAAGTAGTCGATATACATGCCATAGCTTATGACAGGAGAAGGAAGGCTATCGTCCAACAGACCACCAAGAAAAGGAGGATCACTTTGGATCGCTCCATCCTCATCACCATAGAGGAAGATTTGATAAACACACAAAATGACAGAACATCCAAACTTATCGGTGTAGGGATAGCTATCTCAAACACCACCCTAGATAGAGCAAGAAGAGATGAAAAGGATCTGGCCACCGCCCTGAAAGAACTAGAACATTTGCGCCATTCGGCCAAGTATTATCAGGACACCACGTAGGCTGCAATCTACTTAAGGTGCGAGTTTTAGGAGGCATATAGCAAATTCATAGAAGAGTGGCACTTATTCACCGCAAGAATCATTGAAATACAGGAGGACACCCTTATGGAACTCGCAACGTGCAAGGATATGGAGCGGTGGTACGAAAATGTGCAACAAGCTGTGGAAAGAGTCGACTACATTGGTGTGGTCCAACAGGGCAGAGATAAAGAAGAACATGACATTCGGTTGTTGAACAAAAGTAGTCTTGATCACATAAACAAGTCAATCGAGTATTGGGAAAAAATGTCTCAGAAACCACACCAAGAAATTCAAGAGAAATGAGTCAAGTGCGAGAAACAATGGACAAAGATTAATCAGGTGATGAAATATATCAGACTCCCTGAGTTCGACACACCCAATGACTTTGTCGACTTGTGCGACATAGTCAAATCACACACCAAGCAAGATTCTTCGTGGGTCGGAAGACTAGCAAAGGTGACCGACACAACGTCAGGGCAGGTGCAACAATTTATGAAACACCCGATCAGAGATCGGGCTATGCTACAACAGTTAAGTACCAGTCTGGTGAAGTATCAGGTGCATGCGGTAGACATGAGAGAAATTTATGCAACCCTGATGGAACAACACAAGTTCCTGTACACTAACACCTGTGAGGAGCTGTTCATCAGTTGGTCAAAGTATGAGAAGAGTCACCCTTTCAAAGTGATATCTTAAGATGACTATTAGAAAACTGTTAGTATAGAATGCCACGTGGCGAGTTTTGTTTTGCCTAACTGCAGTTTAGCTGTTATTTTCAGTTGAACTTTATGTTACAAATAAGAGCATCAACCAATTAGTTAGAGGTCGATGGTTTTTGCAAGAAACTCTCCTTTTCTGGTTTGTTAAGAATTATTTTGGAGCTACCCGTAATTGAGAAGTCCTTCTGGACCAAAGACAAGTTATATTTTCATGAAATGCATGTGTGATTGGGCATAGAGAAGAACTATTTCCTATCTTGTCTCATGAATGGATGTTGTAACAAGTAAGAGCTATTGAATCTATCGTTAAGTTATTTGATGCAATGTTTTTTCAATTCTTTTCTTTAATGATGAAGATGAATCGTTGTGTTGTTGTGTGATAGATGATCAGAGTAGGTGAATTATTTTACTTGCCATTATTTATCGCATGTGTGTTTTCTTTCTAATAATTAAATATCCCAGACAATAATTGGATGCTCACATGGTTAATGTATTAGTACTAGGTTTGTGGTATAGAATCATCGTTTGCATGCTTGAGTAGCGAGTTATCCCAAGCTCAGCCTCTTCTCCAGTAGATAAAACCTTTTTCCATTTTGTTTTCAAGTTGGTTTATGCCTGTTACACATTATTTTCGTCATCCCGATGATCGTTAATGATGTAAACCTATCTGTTGCCTTCAGAAGGGTCAGTGGCCCGAGTTCCTAAAGAGATAAGGGAGAAGAACTTCTCCTAAGAAAAGAAGTTGATTTTTCCTATGTAAAAACGTTATAAAAAGGGAAGTTCGCAATTTGCTATATAGGCAGGGTGAAAGAATGACCCATTCTTGCAGGTTGCACTATAGCCAGGGTGCGAACACCTCGCAGGTTGCTCTATAGCTAGGGTGCAAGAATTCCAGCACGTGGGAAAAATGAGCGTTTTCTCGAATATTCTAGAAGGAGAAGCTTCTAATGTGAGGTGGCATCCGAATGGTTTGGATCTTACTCGCTTTCATGATTTAGTGGGATCATCCTAACCTCCTCACCTTATCCTCTTCAACTTATAAAAGGAGAGGAATTCTCATGGAGAAAGTTAGCTTTTTGTTAGCTTGGGTTAGCTTTGTTGGTTCTTGAGCTTGTTAGCTTTGGCTTGGTTAGAGTGGCTTTGAGATTTGCTTTGTCAAGATAGATTGTGAGTAGCTATCAGATCTATGGTCTCAGAATCCTTGGAGCAAGAAGTGTGTGG